>JARGYA010000182.1:0-270737 GCA_029204335.1 Mycena vulgaris
ATTCTGTTCTATCTTATGACGCTGCTTGCTGCGGGCCCGCGAACTTTCGAATTATATCCGGGGTTCAGTCCGAGGCAGTGCAAAAGTTGGATTATTCTGTCCTATCTTATGACGCTGCTTACTGCGAGCCCGCGAACTTTCGGATTTGATCCCGGGTTTAGTCCGAGGCAGTGGAAAAGTTGCCCCAAGGAGGAGGTTCAGGTAATAGTCGCCACTGAGGCTAGCGATGCCATTCACGTTCCAACGCGCTCCAGAACACTAAATATTTTCTTGTCAATGAGCCACTAAGCCCATTTAGATGATGCATTTAATTGGTTGTCAGCCTTCTTAGTAGTCCGCGAGTAATTGCTGAGGTTACGAACGTTGACAGGTAGATGGAAGAGTCGGAGGTGCAATGGTTCGGAGGCTGGGTCAGCTCATTCACGTCAGATTCGACAGCTTTCTATTGATTGGCGTCGTGCCACAGTACATACCCTGAGGTGGCTGCGGCCGGTATGAAGTCTGCCCTGTGTCCTCAATCCCGCTGCGCTTGTGTCAATTCTGGCCGCCGCCGAGCCTATCGGACGAATCTATTGTCAAGTCTCAAACGCGTCTACTTTTGATCAGAAATTGCGGAATTTTGCTGATGAGTACAAGATGCGCCTTCGCTTCGCTCCGGCAGATTTGAAAACAACAAAGTCGTTGGCTTGCATTGAAATACAGTTACAGTAGTAACATCACTTGGGGAATGGAACGGAGGAAGAGAGGAGGAAGGGCGATGGAGATACCACTTACGGAGCAATCACACAGCGTTGCTACCATTTGCTTGAAGAACAGTTAATAACCGAATCCCCGAGGAAGTATGCGACAGTGTCAGAGAAGCTCGCTGCGGCCCTTTTAGCTCGTACGTATTTCACGTTCCAGTATAAAAGGTGCGACGGACACAGGCAGCTCTACAAGCTCACCCAACCATGCGATCCTTCCAACTGCTTTGCGTGCTTGTGTATGTGGCTTTTTCGACCGCTGCGAGTACTCCGACCAGCAAGGAAGTGCGCGACGGCCAAACCGCCACCTTGATCAATTTCCCGACCCAGCCCACGGATACTGGACTGAAACAAATTCCCGATGCCGCCCACCCCTTCATCGCACCGGGACCAAATGACCAGCGTGGTCGTGAGTCGCTCTTCTGCTGATATAGTGAAACCAAGCTAATGCCTTTCAGCTTGTCGTGCGCCTCACAAATATGTCTTGTAATGCTGGCTGTCTAACCCCGATTTCAGCCGGCATGAACACGCTTGCCAACCACGGTTACATCCCGAGAAAGTAGGCGCAATCGTGCACCCATCTGATGGTGACGTTAAGAAATATACAGCGGCGTCGCGACCTTCGAGGAAATTACGCTCGCCATGGTGGAGGTACGCACACTTCCAATGTTTCCCTCGCTCAAACATAAATACCTTCGTCTCTAGGCGTACAATTTGGAGATCAACTTTGGCGCGTTCCTCGTTGCCGCGAATATGGTAATGGCTCGTGGTCAATGGCGCGGATTTTGCTCACAATTTCAGTTGCTGCGCGGGAATCCGTTCGTGAACAAAATATCGATCGGCGGTGTGTCGCCACTCGTTCCGCCGCTTCCAGGAAACATTGGTAGCAACGTAACCGGCGGGTTGGCAAAGCATGGAGGCTTTGAAGGTAAGCTCTTAACCTCTTCATTGTCTCCCCTGGGGTCTTACGCCGGCTTTCCTTTTTTCCGCACTAAGGCGATGCCTCAATCACGCGCGCCGACGTGCACATCGGCGACAACCGCAATTTCCAGGACATTCTCTACGATCTCGTACGTGAATTTTCAACGTTCTTCTATCGTGGTTGACTTTGTTTTCTCAGGACCTGCTGTATCTCGGAAAGTTTGGTGACAACGGACCGGACGGCAACAACACAGTCTTCAATGTCCCGACGATTATTGCGATCAAGCAACACATATACAAATGAACCAAGCAGCGGACCCAGAAGTGAGTTCCTCCGCCATTCTTTCACCGTTGTCAACACATTGATGATATTGATGATATTCCCAGTTTCACTTCACTCCCACGCGCTTCGCTGCCTCATTCACTGAGATCTCGTTCCTCCTCGAGTAAGTTATTTGCACATTGAAATAGTCCGCAGCTCACCTCTCTTCTTTCAGTATTTTCGCAAACGGTGAAAATGATCACGTATCATTCCGTGAGTCCAGACTGAAACGGTCACAGGCACGACGAAACAAGCATCAATCTCTACTATCGGCTCGTTCTTGCGCAACCAAAGCTTCCCGCAAAACTGGCACCGTGCGGCAGCCCCGGTGACGGGAGAGATCCTCTCAAACACCAGCAACCAATTGGCCGCCGCGATTCCCATTTTCGCCGGGCACAACGACGCGCAGGGAAATTTCGTCCCTGATACGCCGCCGCCCGCTCCGTTCGACGCCAACCCTGTAAGCCTTAACCTTGCCTTTTTCCGGCCCAGTTGCTGAATTGTGTATCGTGTATCAGGGATGTGGATTCTACTACGATCTCTTCGCGAACATGCCCGGCGGTCTTGCGAACACCACAGGCATTTTCAAGCAGAATGTGGATTTCTTGTCAAGTATTGTCTCTGCGGCTGTGTCGGGACCTCCATGCGACCAGCCGCTGCTGCCGTTCGGGCCTCCCGACAACTAAATGGCTTTTGCACGCATTTCTCTTTCGACTCGGTTTTTATAGAATGTGAACTTGGAATCTTGGTTTTATTGTTTCTTGGAGCACACGCAAATATGCTGAGAAATGGGATCCAAAAAAATGTTGATTCCGGACCCAGCAGAAATTTGGAGTTGTGTAGAGATCACTGGACTTATCCTGCTCATTCCTTCTCTGTTTCGGTGTTCAGCCCGAGCCAGTGCCGCTATTTATCTATTACATCCAGCATCATGCGTATGAACTCGAGAAACTTAGGCCACCCTCCACGGGTAGTCTTGTGGGTCTATGCGTCTTCTATCCATCACGGAACTCCGGAGTGTTTTGGTTGGATTGAA
The DNA here is from genome assembly GCA_029204335.1 of Mycena vulgaris. NCBI lineage: Eukaryota > Fungi > Basidiomycota > Agaricomycetes > Agaricales > Mycenaceae > Mycena > Mycena vulgaris. The sequence goes on from JARGYA010000182.1 coordinate 3,023, forward strand.
CATAGATTATTCAAATTGCAGCTCAGTTAAATCGGAGTGCAATCTCCCTCGGAATTCCGGCATTTAACGGGGCATGATGTGGGATGTTGGAGTTGAACAAGCTTGGATCTACTCAACCAGATCGGGACTGGGAACGAACGTCTAAGCTAGTGAAGCCAGTGTAGTAGGTACCACGAAGAAAACGCCAAACCACACATAGTTGTCCTTCATTGTCAGGTACTAGATTGGGGTCAAAGGACAGAAGTTCTCCGGATTAGAGACTGCAAACGACGTACGCAGCCTATTACTCCTAGACCGAGTGCAACTGGGAGCAGCATTGTCAATACGCGTGCAGTGAGTTTGGGTCGACGCTCGAAGAGAAGAACCTGACCTACTCATTCGTCCCTCCCTTTATCGGAGTGTCTGTCATTGTTAAGTGTAGTTATAAGGCAAGTGAAAAACAATCTTCGGCGAGCCATGGCTCGGGCCCGAGTCGAACGCACATAGTTGTCCTTCATTGTCAGGTACTAGATTTGATTAAAAGACAGAAGTCCTCCGGATTAGAGACTGCAACGACGTACGCAGCCTATTACTCCTAGAACGAGTGCAACTGGGAGCAGCATCGTCAATACGCGTGCAGTGAGTTTGAGTCGACGCTCGAAGAGAAGAACCTGACCTACTCATTTCGTCCCTCCCTTTATCGGAGTGTCTGTCATTATTAAGTGTAGTTATAAGGCAAGTGAAAAACAATCTTCGGCGAGCCATGGCTCGGGCCCGAGTCGAACGGGCTTCTCCTGCCTACCACTACGCAAGATGTACATATTTTGCAGGTATGGACCATCCATCACCGAGCCGTTTCTTTCCTCATTTCGTCCCTCTCGTTATCAAATTCAGAGTATCTGCCATTGTCAAGTTTGACTATAAGAAGTGGAGGAAAAATTAGTTTTAAATTCCTACACACCCATGCCTCGGGTCCGAGTCGAATGGGCTTCTCCTGCATAACAAGCCAGAGAAATACAAACATTATGGTATGTAGGTGTGAATCGTCCACCACCGAGCCTGTCCTTCCTTGCGAACTGCGTTATTTTAGGAGAATGGCAGTTCGACTCGAGCGGAGGAAAAAAAGACCGTGTCCGACACTCTATGGCTCGGGCCCGAGTTGAACGGGCTCCTGCTGCATAATGAAAAGGCGTAGTGGGATATTATAATATGTAGGCGTGGAGCGTCCACCACCGAGCCTTCCTCTCCCTCGTTGGGTGTCTGGGTCCGTTGAATGTGTCCGAGTCAATGGTTGAACGCTGAACTATCGGAAGACAGGGGGATGTGGTTCATGCGATCTAGCTTAGTATTAATATTAGTGTCTCAGGACCAATCCGTGTCCGTGCTCACCAAAAATATCAGGAATCATATTGCAGCATAACGAAAAGGACGAGAGATAGGGGCCGTGTGATGTGACAGTGACGCCGTCCGAAAAGAGCGTGTCAATTACAAAGCAAATCATTGCTGAACCTTTAGGTTTGGCTACCCTAGAGAACTTGGATTTCAGCCAATTTTGCTACAAGTACAAACAATGATTGGTCATTAAAGATTAGTCATTCAAATAACCCTCAACAGGCAAATTGCTTCACTGGAATACCAAGTTGGATACTGGATGCAATTTTCATGAAATTTTGCTACCTTTGCATCGTATTCCGCCGTACTGAGGGTTAATATTTGGTTAATATTGTCAATTTCTGCACTTGAACGACACGGAACATTGCCCCGAGTGGGCCGCATTTGGCAGATGGATGACAGATCCGTGATTCGCGGGTTTTCATGCTGTGTGATTCGAGTACGGCAATCTGATTTGACGTCACTGATGGCGCTGTTGGCGGATAGTGTCGGGATAGGTCGGGATGATGTGTGATTTGTTCGGAGCACTCCCCAAGCTGGAAAAAAAAAAATGCCCTGGTGAGGACTTAGCGGTATCAACACCCCCTGAGGGGTTTTTCGCAGCATAAGTTACAAGATCTCCAATTGCAGATGCGGGCCTGAAATCGATGAAATCGGTCGGATTAATTGACCGATAGATTAGGGACACTGGGAGAGCAAGTGCGCCACTTTTTCTTAGCCCGCTCGATGCTCAAATTTTGCCCTCAGGACACCGCAAATGGCACCGAAAGCCTTTCGCTATGTTGCCGCTGAAACACTACATACTTGACTCCTTTTTATCAGCTGTTTACAATTCCGCTAAAATCCCAAAATTCTATTCAAAAATCCCTACGAAAAAATAATACGATCCTATCATAAGGCTCGTTCAGAGGACGAGTGTTGGACTAAATCGGCCAGATTTTCTTTATGTAATCGTTAAACTGATAAAGACAACCATGCTCTGAAGGAAAATTTGCTGAGCATTGGTGAAATTTGACCATCATTCAAAGCTCAAGTTCGCTCCAGAATGAGACAAGGGGATTCCAAACGGGCAGGCACGCGCCGAAGCGCCCAAGTTGGGCGGCCCAAATGATTTGGCCTTCCCCCAAGAATCGCGTCCAAAGAGTGTCTAACGTCGAAATAATGAGTGAGCTGTTTTGTTTCCCTAGCCTAAAGGTTCAGTTCCCGCCTCGCAGAGGCATAGTCCATGTCATTTTCTCTGTGCTCTGCCAGCATGAGGACCCACGTTGTCGCCACCTGCGAGCTCGACGCCCTGGACGCCCTCAGAGACATCCGCAGGACGCCGGCCGCGACGCCGACATGGACACCCGAAGCCAGCGCGTGGTGCGCGTGGTTGAATGACTACCAGCTCGAGGGCCTGCAGTGGATGGTTGCGCTGCACGAGAATGAGATATCTAGGATCCTCGGTGCGTTCTCCCTTCCTTCCTTTCCTGCGTTTTCTTTTGATGACGGACCGTGCTAGCGAGTCGTGGTCCCGCCCTTGATTGCACCCCGTACTCGCCTCGGACACGCGGACCGACTCTTCTCGGGGTTCACTCGGTGCGTGCGCCCCGCAAGCCTCATCCACTTGGTGACTCAAGATGCGCAACCTTACATGCTTACTCCGATCCTTATGTACTTATATTCTCAGGTCCCTGGGGCGGGCTCGCATACACGTACGCACGCTTCCTCTCTTCTCTGCCTCACGCATCGTCGCGAGGTTCCGCGCCCGCCTTTGCACGAGCGCCTACTCGCACAGACATGCGGCGGGTGCCGTCCCAGTTCCCGGGCGGCGAGTCGGGTACGAAGCCAGCGCTCGCGCGGTGGACGGCGCGGCGGCGGTCGGGGGTGCAAGTGCGCGTGCGAGGCGCGCGCGGTGCGGCATGCACGCGCGGCGTTCGGGGGTGCAGGTGCGAGGAGGACGGCGCAGCAGCGACTCCTTGCGCTCGCGCAGGGGTGCAAGTCCGGGGAGCAGCGCGGCGCGGGCGGTGCGGGGAGGCACCGAGTCCCCCCGTACTCGCGGGGATGCAGCAGAGCCGTTAGCGAGCGGTGGGCATGCAGAGACGGGCTGGGTGTGAACGAAGCCAGCGCCGGGAGACAAATGTACTGGGCGATGCCGTGAGCGATGCGAGCGCTCGCGCGGGTGGGACGCTTGTGCGCAGGGCGGGGTGGTGGTGCGAGGATGAAGAGCGCGGCGCAGGCGTCACGGCGATCGCGCGCGGGAGATCGCGCGCGGGAGATACCAAGTCCCCGTACGCGCGGGGATTCGGTGAGCGATGCGAGCGCGGGTGGGACGCTTGTGCGCAGGGCGGGGGTGGTGCGAGCATGAGGAGCGCGGCGCGGGTGTTGGGCGATCGCGTTGGCATACGCAGATGTACTGCCCGTGGCGCTCGTCCTCGGATCCGCCGCCCAGCTTACCTTAAGCCTAGTTTAGTGCGCGGAAAATGAAAACACTCGGGAGCTTGCTTACCATGGCTCGGGCCCGAGTTGAGCGGGTACATCCTCAATACTCAGCGAAGGGGACATTCTCGTACAGGTTGCAGGTGTGAACCGTCCACCACCGAGCCATTCTTTTCCTCATTTCGTCCCTCCTTTTATCGGAGTGTCTACCGTTTCCAACTCTAGCTATCACACAAAATGATGACCCGGGCTTAAGTCAAACAGGCTCTCCCTGCAGACTACTTGAGGCGAATAATATCTCCAACGGTTGCGGGTGTGGACCGTCCACCACCGAGCCGTTCCCTATCGACTTGAGTGCTGGATTAAGTATACAAGCGAGAAAGTCACTCGACTGTAATTGGTCGGCCAAGGAAGTGGGGCGGTGCGGTGTCGAGGGTAGTGGTCAATAGTTTCATCGTTCAGCCTGGGAGACAAGTAAATCACTTGTGATTGTAACGGCGATATAGCGGACTCACCATGCCAACCAAGCCTTGCACGTCCTAAATCACGCCCAAATGGTGAGCTCCACCGCGTTGAACGTTCCACAGGAAATGAACGATGATACTCGTACCGTAGTAAGTCGTAGTCGGGACATAGTTAGTGTACGCGTAGCGAGACAGCAAACTGTGTTTTGCAACGAAATGAGAGTGGGGGTAACGGTAGAAAGTGTACGCACCGACTTAAAGGTCCCTCCGTCGCCGCTATATCACCCCGCCCCGAGAATTGGCCAAACGTGAATCGTGTCAGCGTTGTGGGCAGAAGTGCGCGGGAGGTCTGAAATGAATGAGATAGAGAGGAACAGTGGATATCATACGCACCGACGATAATCCACGCCCCTATCGAGACCTGGTGAGTGGCAGTATTTAGCGGTGCTCCGTCAGGAATATTGGGGCGTGAGTGTTGGCGCTGCGTACAACAGCGAGCGTTCTGGGATGCATAAGCACGGGAGGAACAGTAGATAGGGATACGGACCGGTAAGAATCCAATGCCACAACGAACTTGGTGAGGCATAGCATTGAGTGGCACTGGGTGGTACTGCTGTACGCAAGAGCGGGCGGGCGTTCTGCAATGGATGAGACAATCGATCGTGGTGGTTGTGCACAAGAGCTGGCTTCCCGATTAGGCGTGGTTGAGTCCGGCGGTCGTGGCCCGCTGCTTCGATTGGCAGGTGGCGCGGTGAAGGGATAATACGGCACATGCCACAGCGCGGAAGAAGCCGGTGACTGCCCTCTTTGACATTCATCCGGAAGCTGTGGTCTGGTTATGGACCGGAAGACAACACGTCGTGACGCATGGCTGTACAGGAGGTATTTATGTCCTCGAAATCGGTTAGAATGGAATAACCAAAAGTCGTGGGCAGGCAACTTCGGGGTTGGCGGACAGACAGAATTGCTCGTTTATAAATGTCAGTCGGTTTTTAGTGGGAAAGATTTCACCATTAGGCCGTGGCTGCCTCGCAATATTGCTGTGAATCATGTGATGTCCGCGGTTAGAACGGGCTCCGATCTTTAATCACTTCACAGCTCTTGACACAAATCCCTCCTCTACCATGTTTGCACCCCCCAATGTAGCATGCAGCCCCTGGTTACAGACACCAGCAAAAGGAAGTCGGGTGTTCAAGTTCAAACCCTCCCCTCAATCAAAGTCAGACTGGCTTGCTGGCTGGCTCACCACAGTAAAAGTGATTGCAGCAGGGGCAGACTGCATCCCATTCCCATATGTCAAGGCAGTCTTTGGGATGGTTGTGATCATTTCGGAAGCAGTGGAGGCTTGCTAATGTGTTTGTGGGTAACTCTGTCTCTGTCTAACCTGGCTGGTACAGAAAATCAAGCGGAATCAAGACGATCTGAAAGCGCTGTGCAAGGAGAAGCTCTTTCAGGTCATCTCAATTCCGCTTGACTTTCTGTACCAGCCACGTCAGACAGACTTCCCACACAAGCACAACAACAATTGTGAACCTCCACTGTCTCCAAAATGATCACAACTGTCCCAAAGACTCCCTTGACATACGGCAATTAGGGGCACTCCACCCATGCTGCGATCACTTTTGCTGTGGTGAGTGACACGGCAAGCCAGTCTGACTTTGATTGAGAGGAGAGTTTGACTTTGAAGACCCAACTTCCTTTACTGGTGTGGGAGGAGGTGAGCTGGATGCTGCATTGAGGGCGGACATGGTGGACATGGTGGGAGGAGCAGAGAGGAGTGCATGCTGTCATGCTGTCAAGTGATCAAAGATCGAAGCCGTTCTAATCGCGGACATCACATGATTCACAGCAGTATTTAATATTGGGAAACCCACGGCCTAATGGTGAAATCCTTCCCAGTGAAAACCGGCTCATACATATAAACCAGCAATTCTGTCCATCAGCCAACCCCGAAGTTGCCTGTCCACCATCTTTCAATATTCTTCTCTAACCGATTTCGAGGACATAAATTATGAAGGCCACCATTGGACAAGAACAATTGATTTTGATTGACATCGGGGATCATAGAGGATCATAAGAGATCATTGGTTATCGTGACCTTTCCTAGACTTTCATCGCCATTCATTATGACCATCACTGCAATTTATCCACTTTCACAGCAGATTCCGAAATCAACACCGCTTTTCACGATGAAGGGTTATGAGCCTCATTATGACCTGTCATAATGAAATCTGTAAGCATTGTATCCTGGTATGTTTCCAATGGCCGTCCTCAATTCCGTCATCACAGCAATTCGCAGCATTTCATAATGAGCCTTCATAATCTCATTGCTTGGCTCCAGAGTCCGAAACATGCAAAGTCGGCAATTTCCCTGCTTAACTGGATTGCTGTTGTCCACACTTGCTGTCCTCACGACTCCTCCTGTTGAAACGGTGCAGTGGTGTGTGGCCGTGAATTCAAATGCTACCTGAGTAAATGCTTGGTCTTAACTCAACTCACCGCCAAACTTCAACAATAACAACAACCAACTACTGCTTTATTGCATTTTTGTTCAACCGTAAATTTCAATAGTGCGGCACTGGGGTCTTGCGATTGATGAAGTAGTTATCAACAGAGCCCTGCGGCCTCAGTAGCCATTTTAAAGAACTCATGAAGCAGATGACATTGCTGGTTACCGAATAAGAATCCAGGAGCTGTGGTCTGATTTAATAGAGAGGTTGCGCACAAGCCATTTGAGCCATCAGATGGCTGTTTTGCGGTGCGCGACTGGATGGCTAGTGGCCTGGGTTGCTTCGGATCTCCCCATCTCTTCTATGAAGGACTTAAGTCTCTCCGACGCAATGATGATCTTCCCCCCAAAAAATAAATTTCTAACATTCTCGCCGCCTGAATTCAGTAAAAACAGGTGAAATCCGACTTTTGAGGCTCAAATGGGGCTCACACGGCACAGTGGGATACAGAGGGCCTCACATACAAAGGATATGATTCCGGGGTTTCCAGTTTTCCCCTCGGTACAACTTAGGGGGTGATGGGAAGACGACTTATGTCGACTGTCACTGAACTACTCAACGCTCCACCAAAAAAAAAAGAAAGAAAAAAATGCACTCAAGCCGGCTCAATATATCATTTGATTGAAAGCCATACTATCACGCAGAAACCCCCCAAAGTTCAATAATCTGCGGGCTTCCGGATAAGAGGGGTTTCTGTCCGCAACCGGGGTTTCTCAATCGAATTATCCCCATTCACGTTCCCGGAAATACTAAGCGTAGGACCCCACCACGCGTTACCGTCGTCACGCGCTCGCCACAACGGCTCCTGCGTCGACTCACACCTCCCAACTCCTCCCCGCCGAGTATCGCCCCAGCGCTCGACGCCCGCGCAGGCCACGCTCCTCATTATCACGCGCAGTACCTCCCCCATGTGCAGGACGTGCGGCCACCGTCGCGCATCGTCGGCACCGCCTTTGCCTCCTCGTCTCATCAACCGACAACCTTCGTCACAGTACGGCCCACACACGCTCGACACCACGCTACCGCATTCCCCAATGCGACGCGAAGCATCACTCGCGACGCCCCCACCTGCCGCTGTCGCGCGCGATCGTCGCCGCCGCGTTCCTCGCCTCCTCGCATCCCCCGACCATTTGCCGCCGAATCTCAGCCCAAGTGCACGATGCACGCACCTCACCGTATCCCAACACCACGCGCACTACCATCAGCGTGCCCAGCATCTGCGGTAGCCGTTCCTCATCCCACACACCGCCTGCATCGCCTTCCTGGCCACCGCGACCATATCTACGGTCGCGGTGCTCTCGGGTCGGGTACCTAGACCTGCCGCGGGCGAATAAGATGTACACTACCTCCCGCATGCAAGCCCCACGGCCGCTCCACCTCAGCCGCGCTCGCTGCGTCGCCCCTCCGCCCCCCCGGACTACCATCGACGCAGGAGCGTCCTCATACATGACTGGGAGTACGGCACGCAGCAGCTCCCGCATGGGCCGCGCACGCTGTAGCCCTTTCTCTCGCCTGTGCCGCCTTCCTTCTGGCGCGACGACCATGCTCAGTGTAGATTCACCGTGACGCTGGCGGTCTCCGCGTACAGCCGCCACCGACTCCGCCATCGCCAGCACGCACCCCGCCTCCTCAGGATGCGTTTTTATATGGGAAATCGTCCTATGAAGTTAGTTTGTCCCAAAGCCGACGGGCAAATAACCGTTACTCAATTGCGATTTCGGGAGGTCCAAATGGGGTTTTGGCCATCGCAGCGAAAATGTTAACGTATTGATGTAGGTTTTTTTGGTGGAAGGAGAAATGGGGTGGGGTGAGGGGGCGAAAATGTGAATATTCGGATGACGGCGTGATAACCGTCGCACATGTGTGCAACGATGATTCTTTTTTGGACACGGAATAACGCTAGGAAACGGCTTTAGGCGCTGGGTATTTCAAGCCCCAGCCTTTTCTGCTGTGGCTGCACAGTGCGTTGAATAGGACACCACGATTAAGTATCACGCTTTGGCGCCCAGATTGAACACGGCTGTTGCCCGGCGAGCGCAAGCAGACAACATTTCGGACTGCTGTGTACAAGATGTCGTCGTACGAGTTCGACATGGAATCCTCCGGGAGATGAAGAGAGAACATGGATTATCAGCGCACCTGGATATGAAGGCCGCCATTGGACAAAAAACAATTGATTTGATTGACATCAGGGATCATAGAGGATCATAGGAAATCATTGGTTATCATGACCTTTCCTACACTTTCATAGCGATTCATTATGACCGTCATCGCAATTCATCCGCTTTCAGGGCAGATTCCGAAATCAGCACCGCTTTTCACGATGAAGTGTCATGAGCCTCATCATGATCTGTCATAATGAAATCCGTAAGCATTGTATCCTGGTATGTTTCCAATGGGCGCCCTCAATTCTGGCATCACGTCCATTCACAGCGTTTCATAATGAGCCTTCATAATCCCATTACTTTCTGAAACATGCAAAGTCGGTAATTCCCCTATTTAACTGGGTTACCGTCGTCCACACTGCCGTCCTCACAGCTCCTCCCGTCTTCACAGCTCTTGCCCTATGTCCCTTCACCTCGGTCCTCGGCACAAGTGTGCTTCTAGAAGGTGTGACTGCTGTACCTTTCTTTCCGAGGCCTCAGATGATTCTCCTCTGTACACGGCGAATATTCCGTTTTAATAATGTTTCACCCTCTCGCACCCCCGGAGGACTCCCGAGTGCGGAAACAACATGCTTTGCGTGTGATCACTCTTGGATCGCACACGAAAACGACGCTGCCAGTGTGGCCCCCGAGAACAGAAGGTTCATCAAGGGAGGAGCGGATCATGGACGCTGCGGTTCCTTTCATTCTGTACGTGGACTGCCGTTCGCATTCCTATTTACATTGACACCTGCCAGGATTTGGCACTCTGGAATATGCGCACAATCCGTCTCTGCGGACGCCCTTGGGCTGCTCATGATCGTCCTAGTCAGCTCGGGTATGTACTACGTCTAGTTGTCTTTCTCTGACACACATCTAACTCCCCTTGACAGCCTCTGGTCTCACGAGAGCGAGGTTTCCTCCATCCCAACATCTTCCTCTGGTTCCCTCATTTCTCCGCATCGCCCGGCACTCGCCTACGCAGGGATCTCACGGCGGCCTACTGCAGTCACAGTTCAGCAGGAACATCAAGCCTCTATTTACAGGACACTTCCACAGTACCGGTCTTCCATCGGTCCTTCATCCGCCCCTGCTAACCCTCGCTCCAAAAAACGGCTGTCTGGTCCTCCCCGCCCCTGCTCGTCTGCTCCAGCTGCCACCTTGGCGGATTTTTCTACGGCTTCCCTAAAAGTAAAGATAACTGTGGGCATTTTGCTCAAAGTAGTGCGTTGCCATATTTTATTTTTCTGAAACCGAACTAAGATAGATCATCCCGGACAGCTCGCAATATGCTGCTCTCAGAGTCCCCGATGGAAGGTCAGGAGACAAAATTCGGACAGTGGTTTCATGGGCATGCGCTATCTAGCAATAAATTATATACTTCTGCATGGCTGCATGTTTCGTAGATAGCGTCGTCATTTGATGTGATTTCCCTGCCTTTACCGATATTTAAAATTTATTTTGATCCGCCGGGATTAAGGAGCTATATAGTAACCTGGGGTGTCAATGGATTACTCTCGTCGGTAATGGCTGCTCCCCTACGTGTACCTAGCCGGCGAATAGCCCATCAGCCTGCCTCTCCCCCCTAACCACTGCCTGCAAGGCGTCATGCAAGACGTGTCCCCGCCCTTGGACTTGTCACGACGAATGAAGAAGACACACACTGTTAGCTTTCCATTTATTTATTTTATGTTGACATGGAGCGAAGACGGTAACGAGCATGATGCTACTCATTCAGAGTACGTTCCCGGGGCCCCATCCACGATGTGTATGTAAAATTGACTGCCCTTCATCCTCGAAACTTAGCATTGGTTAGCTGGCGTGAATGAAACCGGAGACACGCAGTAGCTTACCAATGGTCTGCCAGGTACACTCCATATCTTTCTCGCAGCTGACCCACTCCAATAAGAACTCAGATTGATCCAATTTGGCGGCGCCTCGGTCGCGCCGTCTTCCTCCTGGAACCAGTTGATGGGTGTTAATTTGGCTCAGGTTTTTGGCTCTGTGTTTCCAGCTGCAGAGACTGCGTCCGACGTTACTTCCGACATGATGCAGACCTGACTTGATGCGACCGTTGGGCTAGACACAACTACTGGCGAGATGGAAGCAGACACTGCCTCCACTTCACGTGCCGGTGGTTTCTGTCCTGCCATTCAGTCTTTCAGCAGTCCCCCCCCCCCCCCCCACCCTCCGAGAGTTCACTTTTCGGCTTGCCAAACAGACCTACGCCCGCGCCAATGGGCTTGTTCGGGCCTGGGCTTGGATTTGGGTGTAGATCAAAGCCCAAGCCCGGCAGATCGGATTGCAAGCCCGTTTGTCGGCTTGGCAAGCCCGTTTGCTCGCTTACCCGAGAAACGGGCTTGTGTATTTCTCGTCCCCATCAGAATAGTTTCTCAATATGAGTGCATAGACTATGTGCAGTAAGTACATGCTTCGAGGGCTTGCAATTTTTTATGGTATTCTGCTCACTGATGTGGTGATACGCTGTCACCGTCGTGGACGACATAGGGCAACAGTGTCAATTCACTTCCAAACCACGGGCTTGTCAAACTCAATGTAGTCCCATTGTATTTACCGATCACTTGCAAGCAGAGGTTTCTCACAACTCGAATTCCTGGTCTACTGGATCCAATTTTTCTGTGACATGCTAATATAAGTTGTTGAAATGACTTAAAATTATTCTATCATGCCAATGCCGACTCCCAATGGAAACATCAGTGAGGCTCTACTATACTATCATGTAGAGATATCCTTCTGCTGTCTCCAAGCGATTTCAGCAGAGGAAACACGGACTGAACACAGAACATATTGCAGTTCCAAACTCTTTCTGGGCCATCTTTGAGCAGGAATACTCAAAGGCCGGTGCCACACATGATTTGGAGGCTGCTTGGGTGTAGGCAATAAATTCTTGAGTTGATAAACGCGCAAGCCCGACTGTGTGATGCCATAGTTGACCACAAGCCCGTTTGTCTGATGGCATCAGACAAACGGGCTTGGGCTTGATCTTGGCCGCGATAATGTTCATACCGAGAACGAGCGTCAGGAGCATAATTTATTACTCAAAATCGATGCTTTAGTTAACTCAAAGAGATCTGATACAGAATTTCAGTGCATAGGCTTGAAAATCTTGTTGATATTGACTGACAAGTCGAACACAAGCCCGTTTTTCTGATGCTATCAGACAAACGGGCTTGTGGATAGTTTAATTGTCTTTTGGAGGAATGCTGGCATTTTCAATTGGATTAATGCTTGTGACCTTTTTTATTGTATTTTGGTTCAGTTTCGCAAGAGAGCGACATTTCCCACTTGCAAAACGGGCTTGCGCCCGCGCAAACGGGCTTGTTCGGGCTTGTGAATTTGGGCAAAGCAGTTACCGAGCATGAATCCAATGAAAAGCAACGCAAGGATCCACTACCAATCCAAGAATAGCGCCCAGACATACCCATAAGGTCAGGTTGGACATTATCCAGTGGCGGGAACTATTCCATTCATTACTCGCCCGTTTCAACAGCCTTATCATGGAAGGAAAACTCGGATGTTCACAGTAAGCGGGTGGCCCTGGAGCTTTTCTTTAGTGTCTTCTTAGCTGCCAGTCTGCTCGAAGATGACTGGAGGGTGGATGCTTCCGCGATAACTCTGGAAGTGGGTAGTGCGAAGGTTAAGACGGTAAAGAAGCGGACCCAGGACTATCCTCCCAGCGTGATAGATAGCTACAAGCACCAGCCGTTCCGCACATGCTAGTCTTTATCTCAATTCCATGACCGATCATTTTTGCACCCCATCCAACTCATTGTTCAGAGTAGCATGATCAAATGTCTCTACCTATTGGCTCGGAATCGGGTAACCTATTTCGTTCCTCCGTAGTTCCGTCCCCATGCTAATCAGTAAATGTAGGACACCAATTTTTCCGACGTTACAAATGCCGGGTATCTCACGACACTTGGTGCTGCGTCATTCAGGGGGCCAATGCAGAACAAGATAGATGTGGAGAAGACAAAGACTCTCATCCGCCGAGGTCGGCCCCCCAAGGTTTGAGTTTCATGATCATGGGGTTCCAGGTTGGTTTCCTCATCAAATAGGTGCCTTCGCATCGCACGATTCCCTCCTCGCATCGCCGTTAATAGCCCGTGTAGTGCACCCCCAGAGTAGTCCCTTGCTGCGCATTCATCTTTTTTTGTGGCAGCAGCATCACACAGGATTCCTGTTACAGCTTCAGCAGCAGTCCCCCGCACAGAATCACAGTCTAACGCAGCTCAGATCTCCTAGCATCACGCCAGCACAGTCTTACAATATCCCTGTCGCAGCACCAGCACATTCGAAGGGTGTCGGCCGTATTCCCCACATCGGAACATGGTTCAGGGCCAGAGTCGTCCCGAGCCGAGCAGTCTCAGCTTGCGCCGCGTCTTGATTTCGTGCAACACCGTCCTATCAACGGCCTGTACTCTCACGGAAAATATAATAGAGATGTAGAAAAAAATCAGCAGCGCATGGCACTTCATTACGGTTCATTCCATCGGCATTGGGCGCCAGCACGAGGCACGGGGAGATCTGATCACCGCTGATTGTGCTATGCTACTACCTTGCTCTTAACCATGTCTACCGGCGAAAAGAAGCACCCACTCATTCTGCCCCCTCCCGTGGAAGGCATCAATGTGGATTTAGCTCATCAGGAATTGTCCAATGATATCCCCATCTTCAGCATAGCTCAACCAATGACGGACACGGATGAGGATGGAGAGCCAGACCCTCATATCTTGATCGATCTTGGTAGTGAGTTTCCATCTCTTCCATCGATTGTCTGGTTCTGAATAGTGCAGGGGTATATATTTGATGTATCCTCCATGAGTGAATATTTCGGGCACAACAAAACTTTCAACAAATATCAGGGCAGGAACATCTCTTGCGCCCTCGCAAGATACAGCTACCATGATGAAGATATCAATGCAGCCGGATATCGAGCCTGTCAGAGAGGGAATTGGCTGTTATGAAGGAATGGCTGTTTCTTTTTCTGTAGGTCCCATTTCAAACTGCTTGTTTGGCTTCAGCTCACCGCGCTATGCCATAGAAAAAAGTTGTACGCGTTTGGAAAGCTGGATGAGGCTTGAGCGCAGCTGGGAATATATAGCATGGAAGACTACACTATTTGGCCCTGTTGGATACTACGTGCTATCTCTAATGCCGCCCGCCATACAAGTCTGCCCACATTAATGTTGCGAGAAAACAAATCAACTTCTGTGCTAAGACGGAGGTCCAAGAGTTAGATCTGAGCTGGCATGAATGGGCAGTTGGGCGGTTCACACAAGACCTCGGAAAGGTTGGCAGGTGTGCTTGAGGGTGCGAAGGGGTCGTTGTTGGGCTGTGGACGCTCATGGGGATTGCTTTCAAGCAGGTGAGTGATGGGCTCCGGCCTCCGGCTCCTCGTTTACCTCTCAATCTATGGCGTACTCGTTGATGTCCTCGACATCCTCCTCCTTCGGCGCCAGGAAGGAGGATATCCCACGCGGCCCCCTCACGCAGCATCCCAAACACAAAGAGGTCTCTGGGACTGTGCTCACACTGGCATCTGATGGTAAGTTGGTGAGAGTTCCAGGCCTCAGCCCATTCTTGGGCATCACGGTTCACAGACACGAGGAAAAAATGGTGAAGAAGCCATATGTGACCGGGGCGAGTGGGATTGAGGCCGCGGTTGGTCTCGAGTTTAAGAAAAAATACCTTCCATTTCTTACTAAATCTGTGGGTTACATTGTACCAGAGACGCTCGATCCGGGTATTGTGCACGCTCCTAGTCGGATTGACATTAAACTTAAGAAATAGAACGATAAAGAGCTAGCTTACCGCCCCCAAAAGAAAGAAGCACGGCCGCTCCCGTTCAGCTCTTCGATATAAATAGCGACCTCGATGTTCTCCACACCCTGGTCCGTGCGCAAGCGACTGGGGTACCCATGCATCACAAGGATATCTTGAAACAGCTGAAGCACGCTGGCACCACGGTTGTTGTCATGAACACGAATGCCTAGCACGAAACACGAGTAGCCATCAATGAAGCAATGTATGACCATCTTGTAGCGAATTAACCCTGAAAACGAGTTAATGGGCCGTGAGTGAACGGAAAGGGGACACGGACCGTGCTGTCCATCCAGATGGGCGAGGGACATAGGACCGGGGACGCGATATTTCTTGCGGCTGATCTGGCGGCCCCCAAAAATACCTGGAGCTCCGTGGACTCAATGGTACGACTGGGTTATCCGCTCACGCGGAACGCGATGGCCCTGTGTCTTCAAGTGACCACGAATCATCCGTCTACCAAACTGGGGAAAGATCTCGAGCGTGGAAGACAGTAGCTGATCGAGCTCGGCGTCGGAGAGAGCAGACACAGGTGGCCCAGTTGATTGGTGGATGTGCTTGACAACACCCTCGTTATTTACCCGTGCCTGGAATACAGGAGCACCGGGCTGAACCAGTCTGGCATGCAACGCGGCACGTCAAACAGTACGGGAAGAAACCCCGAGCTCCAGTGCAATCCCAGTGGGGCCGCGAAGCTCCAGGGCAACACTGAGGAATTGAGAGTCAATCTCGGTACGGGGTCTCCCACGTCTGCCCGTCTGAACGTGCCGAGCAACGGCAAGGGGCGCAGCGTCCGGTGGGTCCATGGACTCATGGCATGCAAGGTCAAGAGCCGAGACCATCGGCCCGGTATGACAGGTCATTATGATTGAGTATGATTACGGCAAGTCAAAGGAATGAAGGAATACCCAAATTGTGATGAATGGTAAGGATTGCTTAGGATTCACAATGAGGCCTCACAATGAGGCCTCATTATGATCAACTCTGAATTATTCAATTTCTGATGGGAGGAGCTATGATAGCCTAGGATTGCGTAGGATTAGCTATGAATCGCGATGAGATGCAATGAAAAGCTATGAAAAGCTATGAAGATCAATGATTTGTGATGAAACAAAATCAAACTTGTATTTTGTCCGAGACCGGCCACCAAACCTGGACGACAACACAAGGCCGTGCTCTGTTTTCGACGTAGTTCAGCCAACAGCTTGGCGGTGAGAGTTTGCTGCCTGAAAAAGATTTAGAGCTGTAATAACGTCGAAGGCTGTTAAGGAGCAGTGCTTGATGGCAGATGGAAGGCGATGCCGGGACAGTTCCACTCGGCATTCTCGATCAGAGAAAGAGCTATTTGATCTCATTGGCTCCCTAAACAGCGGTAACTGAGCGGCCCATCGGTGCCATGAAGCCACGTCACAGCCAAGTCATACGGGGTCTCTCTCATCCTCAAACTACCGTAACTCACAATGTGTAAATGGCGCCTGTACGTTCCTTACGCATCCAAGCCGTTTGAGGTCTGATGGCAACAGGGTGAGCAACGATTACACGGGCTGCGGCCATGTCTACTCGCTCGTGCGTTCCTGCTTCAAAGACAGTTCCAAATGTTGATTAAAGACTCGTTAGCCTGGCGAAGAGGTGTGTAGATAATGACTCTATTATTGCAGGCTACACATGAGGATGCAGATACACTGTGAGAACATCCATTGCAAGTTTAGTCCCAATCATCCCCGCGACTGCGGGCGGAACTGTAGGAGAAGTGAGTAGAATGGGACACTCCCATCCACGAGGACTAATGTTCTACCTACAAAGCGTGTTCGCAATAGTGAGCTTAATCTACTCGCAGAGCGTTCGCTGATCTCTGTCAATTAGCCATCAATTTCCAGAACAGCATAGTGAGCAGGACCAGTCGCGTCCATGGTGTCAACTGAATAGGAGCAGCTCGAACTATTGGGGGTAGATGTCCATCCTGTGTGGGCAGCATTCCTGGGCCACGTAGGTCGATTTCCTTTCACTGGCTTCTACCCCGAACTAATGACATTGCAGCGACGGATCCCAGAGACGAAGCCTCTGAAGTGCCTCATATAACACTAATCTTCAAGGACACCGACGAAAAATGCATCACTGACACTCTGTCAGTGAACGATTGCCAGTCGTGGCAGGTTCGGAGGACTTCATTTGCGTGCTTGGTCAACGCTGACCTGGACTAGGACCTTTTGAATAACCTCGTTTTGACCGACAGTCCACTCTGCTCATATATTGAATCACGCCGCTTCGTGGTCCGCCTTGAAGATGATTCAAAGGTCCTTCTATTCGAGGAGAAATGGGAGGCGTGGATCTCATGTATTTGCACCGATCCAACGATCCAACCCCGTGTTGCGCTGTGCATCATCCGAGACACCTGTTGTGAGAACCCTACTGAAGACGAGCATGGGTTTTGGCGAGTCAATATCATATTTCTCTGTGTCCCACGGCTCATCGGATTAATAGCTATGAATGTGGAATGCAATTCCTGAGGGATGAGCCATCGTATCTGTGGGATCCACCACCACCGTCGACCTCCATGTTCGCAAAACCCCAATCGCAGACAATTACCAGTCCGACTGCGCCAGGGGCTATAAAAACCTCATCCGCTCCGGCTTTCGTCCTCTCAGCAGATAACTCGGTTGTGCGGCGTCGTCGATTACCTCGGCAAGTGGAAGAGTATTCCTACGTGCACGTTCAAAGTTCTGTACCGGATCCCGTGGAGGACCACCATGCCGAAGCGGTAACCTCGGCGCCGGTCGGACAGGGTATTCCAGATCTAACAGAGGGGCTTGCACGGAGCGTCGGCAAATATTTGCGCATGGTGCATATGTTCATCATTGCTCCCCCTTTTGTTCAGGACGAAGCGGATGTTTGGAATCTTGAACGATTGGACCACCGTCTGAATGCCTTTCAGAGCTGGGTATTGACTGCCAACGGCGGCCTCCTCGCGTAAGTGCTCAATTAATGATTGGACTCCGTGGTCTAACTTACAAACCAGCGCACCTGCGGCCATCCTCGCGCTTTCCAGTATCTCAAGCAGTCCTGCTGCTCAGAGCTTCGTGATACTAGCAGGGATATTTGCTTTGTTCGGGGTGATCTATACCATATTACTGGTCTTTCACATTGGAGATCGCAAGACACAGTTCTTGCTCCTTGTAGGCTCCCTTCATCAAATAACCTCCCTACCCATTTTCACCACAAAAATCGAAAGTTGCAACGCGGCGCGCGCGATTGCCCAGACGGCATGAACCGATCCGGATCATCCTGGACTCCCTCCACAGCAATGTGCCTCCCTCTTACATGGATGGCTTGGTTCGAACGCCTCACCATTCTTAAGCGATAACACTCACGGTATATTATAGGTCAATTCTCAGTCTTCTATTTTCCCTAATCACTCTCGGGGCCCAAAGCCTGGTAGCTACTCTCCGCCATTTGAGCAGTTCCAAAGATCCGGCTGCAAATGCCATCGCTGATGTGTCCAATTACCCACCTACAAACCCTGCCCTCTTCGACATATTTCAACTGGGAGCATTTGCGCTTGTCATTGTGTGGAGCTCAGTGTACGTTGTCATGCTATCTAACCAAGTACGTCTGTGCAGGCTCCACGCGAGCGAGACTTTTACATCTACACATTAACGAACTTGAGGCTGGAGGGTAGTTGGTATATAGTCCAAATGTGACGGCTGGTGTAGATATGGCCCTATAATGAATTTCTGTTTCATCACTAAATTTCCAGCTGAATTTCGAACATGGGCACACTCTTGAAACTCCTCGCTCGCGCAGGCAAGCACCAGCGGTGAACGGAAAGACGAAGATAAGAACGCAAAGACATGTAAAATCGCTCCTATCAACTTGAGTGCTGAATTTGGTGTAAAAGTGAGAAAGGCACTCGACTGTAGGTGAGTTTCGCAGCCGAGGCCCTCCCTACTATCCACCTGTGGGCTGTATCAGTGCGTGAGCTTGGAGAAGAATGCAATGCTCTTGAGAGAAGCGAAGCATGTGAGTAGATGAGCAGGTGCGGTTCCAGCCTGCTAGCCTGAGGGTTCGAGTTGATTCTATAAAAAGAAGAGAAAAAAAGAGAAATACAATGCATGATCACCCATGGCTCGGGCCTAAGTCGAACGGGCTTCTCCTGCATAATGAAGGAGAGTTGGGGATATTACGGTATTTAAGCCTGGACCGTCCACCACCGAGCTTTCCTCTCCATTGTGCGATGTCTCAGTAAATTGGAAGGAATATGAATCCTTGGAATCAACGAGTTCGTTGAATATATGTGGCGATGATTGAACTTCCAGAGCTCGGACCTAGGGCTTCAACCCGCCCGTTAAACGGGACGGCCGTCCAAAAGACGGCCGTCTTTTTCGACGGGACGTGTCAACTCGTCCCGTCCCCTTGAGTCTGGACCTCTTAGGACGGGCGGGTCCCGCCCGTCCCGCCCGTGACGGCCGTTTCGACGGGTTCAATGAGATTTCTGGCGGCATCATACTGGTAAGTAAATAAAATACTGTGTGAGGGTATTCAAAACTCAACTCAAGTTCTTTGCTTCTCAAAGCAATTTTTGAGGCCTCCAGACAACGAAAAGAAAAGCCTTTGAGGTCGTCTGGATTCTCAAAGCGGGCAACATTGATCGCATCAATCATATCAATCACCTTGCTTTCGACTCGATTTTTGCCCCAAGCAGTGAGTTCATGTGGAAATGTGATGGATGATCTAGATTTCACCATAGAGTCGACCAGATTCGAGCGGTCTTGCCCAAATTTACGTTGATCCCGGGTAGACCCGTCCAACCCGTCAAACGGGCGGGGACGGGTACCCCGTCGACGGGTCAACCCGTCCCGCACACGTCCCGCCTAGGTCTTGAGGTCAGGCTCAGGACGGGCGGGTCCAAACCCGTCCGTCCCGCCCGTCGACCCGTCAAGAACGGGGACGGGTTGAAGCCCTACTCGGACCATGGGGTCCAGCGAGATTAATATTTACATGCCGCCTCAGTGCGCGTCTGGAGTACTACGGCTTGTGACCAGAAATATCCTTGCTACTGAAGAACACTAGTTGAAAGAAACGAAGGGACGAGAGATAGGCGCTGTGTGACGTGACGTGACGGAAGAGCGCGTCAATTACAAATCAAATCATTTTCTCCTTCTCCTACGAGACCCAAGGGGCGTCAGATCTCCTTATCTGCCACACATCAGTCGTCGCGTGGCAATGATTGCCGAGAGGCCACGTGACTCCGCGCCTTTTGGAAATTTCTGCCCCTAACGTCGAAGAGCATCCAAATGACAACTCTGGAAGTAAGTCAACGTAGTAATTGGGCACAGTAACTATATATATGAATGTTTACTATGAAAATACACCCTCGGGTTGCATATTCTATGTTTAAGTACCAAGTAAATTCAGATCCACATTTACAGCAGAACAGATGTTTCCAGGGTATTGAGGTACATTCAAGTTGCTTTCATGCACAGAGAGGGTAGCAGTATGCACATTATTTACAGAATACACATTCTGTCGGCCGTCCACAATGTCGGCGAAAAAAGGTCAAGCTAGGTAGTGATTTAGCCGGTCCGATGAAGTTGGGGGGGTTGCCGAAGGCATAGCAACCCCAGGGGGTGGATTCGACGCGTCGCAAGCCGGCGGGTAGAGCGAGACGTGTCGCGCAAGTATCATGCAAGAGGAGTGGCGCTTTGTTGATGGCTCGGAGCTACTTCCAGATCTGGGGGGGGGGTGCTATCACGTGTGTCCATCAGTGTGGCAGATAATGATTGTTAACACCCCTTGACGAGACCCACTCGTCGTCGTCGTCGTCGCCACCTGCGAGCTCGACGCCCTGAACGCCCTGAGAGACACCTTGGACACCCGCCGCGACGCCGACATGGACACCTGAAGCGAGCGCGTCGTGCTCGCCTGCGCCGTTCCGTATGTGGTCGTCAGTGCCGGCGCGCGGCTGAAGGACTACCATCTCGAGGGCCTGCAGTGGATGATTGCGCTGCACGAGAATGGGATCTCTGGGATCTGGGTGAGCTCTCCCTCCCTTCCTTTCCCGCCTTTTCTTTGCCGTGTCAGCAAGTCGTGGTCCCGCCCCTTGATCACGCCCCGTACTCGCCTCGGACACGCGGACCGAATCTTCTCAGGGTTCACTCAAGCCTCATTCACTTGGCATCCAGGTCCCTGCGGCGGGCTCGCATACAGGTACGTACGCTCTCCCCTCTTCTCTGTCTCATGTCAGCGCGTGTGTCATCGCGAGACGGACCGCGTTGCGTGCCCGCCTCTGCACGAGCGTCTACTCGCGCAGACATGCGGCGCGTTTCGTCCCAGTGCGCGGGCGGCGAGTTGGGTATGCCCAATCAGCAGTAGAACTCAATTAACTCTGTCCATCACTATTCACAGAAAGAGTAATTAGCGCCGACGCAATACGTGCTCGCCGCTAGGTGGTGACAGAGAAGCACTGGCACAGCACTGAACCCGAGTGTCCAAGGAGGTACAGCGCGCATAGTGGATTAAATTGCTGAGTAGAAAACATCGTCAGTCCTGCGCATGAGCGGAGTGACCGAGTTCCAACTGATATTGTCCAAGCCACGGCTGAACGCAGTGCCTGACGTTTGGCGTTTTTTTTCCTCTCTTCTTACTAACCGCGTGTTAAACCTCATGTGCGTCGGCGCATTCGGAGCGTCTTCGATATTCCTATGTATGTAGGCATTAATCGGCACACGGGCCTAGAAAGTGTCAAGCACGCGCGCTAGGAAACTGAACAATTATGAAGGTTAACAGGTTACTCGGTGCCGTGTGTCGGTTTCGTGCTTCCATTGAGTGTCTGCGAGCGCTCAAGGATAGTACATACATCGAAGCATTCACCGTGTCAAGGCCAAGCAGGCGCCCAACAACTTAGACCATCATCATTCAAACATTCAAATGTGTAGTGGTCGGAGACGGTGGCGTCGGCAAGGTATGCACCACTGTGTTTTGGCTGGCAAGATTTCGATTCGCTTCTGATAGCTTTTGATCCCGTGCTAGACTTGTCTACTCATCTCGTATAAGACCAAGAAGTTCCTGAAGAAATATGTTCCAACCGTGCGTCGCCCAAACTTCATTTCACAATTCACGGACCAACCTCAAGGCATTTGACAACTATGGGGTCCCCATGATGTGGGAGAAGGATGCCTTTATATTAGGCCTGTTTGATACGGCCGGTCAGTGCTGGTCTCCCCGTTGCAAACAAAAAGCTCACTTGCTTCTTGTATTTTGCCTGCAGGTCCGGAGGATAACGACCGTCTGTGCTTCCTCTCATAACCACAAACGGACGTCTTTCTGGTGTGCTTCAGCGTCATGTCTCCCACATCGTTCGAGAGCGTCAGGGAGAAGTGGTTTCCCGAAGTGGACCACCACTGTTCGGGTGTGCCACGCCTCATCATGGGGACACAAATAGATCTCCGAGACGAGGCGGAGGTGACAGAGAAGCTTGCGCGCCGGAATCAACAGCCAATTACGAGTGACCAGGGCGAGCGGCTCGCGCGCGAGCTGGGGGCGCAGAGATACGTGGAGTGTTCGGCACTGACACAGCCGGGGCTAAAGAACGTGTTCGACGGGGTGCGTGTGCCATTCTCCCCTCCTTTGCCTCCCGCTCAAACCTCTTTACAGCCGATTGCAGTACCGAAGGCGTGAATCAAAATTTCCAGTTTTGGGACATTTTCAAAGAATTCCCGATATCTCAGCCAATTCTTCACCGATTCACTTGAAAATTAGATAGATCTACTCTACTAATTCAACCGCAATTAGTGATACAGAGAAATGTGTGAAAATATTATGTATTACCCATTTTCTGATTCCAGGTTGTTTTCGGACCGAAAGCCGTCTAACATGCCGAGAGCATGTCCCAGCAGCGTAATATTTTGGTTTGGACAGAACATTCGACTGTAGGAACATCTGATAGAACCAGAGGCATGGATAAATCACTTGCAATCCCTCCAGATCCCATGGACACATTTGCCAGTTTTGGCATCGAGACATATTGTAAAGATTACATTCATCCATACATTTCTAGATTTCTGGTTATATTAAATTGTTCCTCAGTCGAATATGGTGGCCAAACCAAAATATTACGCTGCTGGGACATGCTCTCAGCATGCTAGACGGTGTTC
Source organism: Mycena vulgaris (assembly GCA_029204335.1). Lineage (NCBI taxonomy): Eukaryota > Fungi > Basidiomycota > Agaricomycetes > Agaricales > Mycenaceae > Mycena > Mycena vulgaris. The sequence goes on from JARGYA010000182.1 coordinate 25,924, forward strand.
GGTCCGAAAGCAGCCTGTAATCAGAAAATGGGTAATACATGATATCTTCACACATTCCTCTCTATCACTAATTGCGATTGAATTAGTAGAGTAGATCTATCTAATTTTCAAGTCAATCGGTGAAGAATTGGCTGAGATATCGGGAATTCTTTGAAAATGTCCCAAAACTGGAAATTTTGATTCGCGCCTTCGGTACTGCAATCGGCTGTAAAATCCAGGCCTTCTTGGCCGCGCTCGAGCCGCCAATTGCCTGCGGAAAGAAAAGACCAGGATGTGTCGTCGTCTGAATGAACTTGTTGTGGGAGACACCCGTCCGTCCTCCGACTATTCTCCACGTTTCAAATGAGTTCACCGGAGGCTTCAGCCAGATTCTCTCGCGTTCCGTAAGGCAAGATTAATGTTTTATCCGTCGCTTTACCTCCATCTCCATCCCCATGTTTTGAAAAGCCTTCTTATCACCGATTGCAAGTATACTGTATGGAACGTCCACCCACCGAGCGCATCTTTCCCTTCCCGTGTCGCTCCTTTTATTATAATGGCATTTCACCTTCGTGAAGAAGGGGAAACAGTTTCCACACAGGCATGGCTCGGGATCTCTCTGAGTCTGTTTCGAACGGGCTGCTCCTACACGAATATCACTACTTCTCTAAGATATGTAGGTGTGGACCGTCCACCACCAAGCCGTTCTCTACCACCTTGAGACCTTAATTTCGCAGTCCTTGATTTTCTGGGCATATCAGCTTTGGGAATCTATTTCTTTGTGAGCACTTTCCTTCTCGGTAGGCAATCATCTATGTGTAGACCGAAGAAAAAAAGCGAGCACCCAGATGCTCATGGCTCGGGCCTGAGTCGAACGGGCTGCTCCTGCAGAAATATCACTATTCTTCCATAGTATGTAGGTGTGGACCGTTCATACCACCGAGCCTTTCCTTGCTTGTCAAGTGCCTTGTTCTATGAGAATGGCAGTTCAACTCTGGAAGCGGAAGAAAAAAAGACGGTGTCCAGCGCTTCATGGCTCGGACCTGAGTCGAATGGGTTCCTCCTGCATACTACGCCAAGTTCACACCCTCACATAGGTTGCAGGTGTGGACCGTCCACCACTGAGTCCTTCCTTGCTCGTCTCGTTCCTCCCTTTATCCTCGGTGTAAAGTTGAAGCTGAGAAGCGGAGATAAAAAAAAAACGAACTCCGCGCACTTATGGCTCGGGCCCGAGTCGAACGGGCACCTCCTGCAATATAAAAGTCGTTGCTTTCCTTTTACAGGTGGCAGGTGCGGACCCTCCACTACCGAGCCGCTCTCAATCCCCTCGAGTCCTTGGTTATACCTTTAACGAAGAAAAGTGTGGTTGAATACCGGAGCACGGACGTTCAGCTGGGGCGAGGAATATCTTCCCTGGAATATGGGCTGCTCCTTCATTCTACAGACTTAAATGGTTCAATTTTGAGAAGCGGAGAGAGAAAAAAGTATATGAATGGCCCGGGCCCGAGTCGAACGGGCTCCTCCTGCATGATCGAGAAGCGTATTTAGCATCACGGGTACGGTACGTAGGCGTGGACCGTCCACAACCGAGCCTTCCTCTGGCTTGCTGAGTGCTTCAACAAATGAGAAGGAATCCTTTCAGCCAACTCGAGTACTACGGATGTAATGGTCGAAGTTTGAATTCGTTGAATGTGTCAATGGTTGCGCATCTGAAGATAATTCCCCTGCCGTCCGTCGAGATTTAGACTCTCGTATGTGCTTGGAAATACTTACCAAAGATATTTGCACCTGAAGGGATGCAAGACGAACGAAAAGGATGAGAGATAGGGGCTCTGTGACGTGACGCGTGACGCCATCCGAAAAGAGCGCGTCAATTACAAATCAAATCATTTTTTATTCTTCTCCTGACGGCCGCACACTGGCAGCATGGAGACCCACTCATCGGCGTCGCCACCTGCTAGCTCGACGCCCTGGACGCCCTCAGAGACACCCGCAGAGCCGCCCGCCGCGACGCCGACATGGACATTGGACACCCGAAGCGAGCGCGTCGTGCTCGCCCGCGCCGTTCCGGATGTGGTCGCTGAAGGACTACCAGCTCGAGGGCCTGCAGTGGATGGTTGCGCTGCACGAGAATGGCATCCTTGCTGTGTTCTCCCTCCCTTCATTTCCCGCCTGTTCTTTCGACGAAGTACCGTGCCAACGAATCGTCGTCCCGCCCTTGATCGCGCCCCGTACTCGCCTCGGACACGCGGACCGACTTTTCTCAGGGTTCACTCAGGGCTCATTCACTTGGCGTCTCAAGGTGCGCAACCCACATGCTTACTCTAATCCTTATGTACCTACATTCACTCAAGTCCCTGCGGCGGGCTCGCATACAGGTGCGTACGCTCTCCTCTCCTCTCGCAGCATGGCACTCGGGCCACTTCTCCTCCGTCAAGGGTGCGCAATGCTGCTCCTTCATCTTTATCACTACTCACTCGTACTTTTGCAGCGCTCATCCTTACATCTTACCTCCGAGGACCCGCTGAACGAGGTGAGCACGCCACCATTCTGTCCTCGCGCGCAGCCGCCAGCCGCGGCTCCCTGCACTTTGCGCGCGGGTCGTCCTCGGCGTAGTCAAGCGGCGGCGCGTGACGTCTCCGCGAGGCTGCAGCGAGGCTGCACGACGCACCACGGCCCGTCGTCCGGGCTGCGTTCTGGCGGGACGAGTCGCGCGGGCGCGGGCGCGAGCTGCGATGTGCGGCGTGCGGGCGTGGCGAGTCCTCGTGCTCGCGCGGGATACAGTGGGAGGAGTGCGCGCGGGGAGGCGCCAAGTCCCCGTACTCACGGCGATGTGGCGGGGATGTCGTGAGCGAGGCGCGCGCGGAGGAAGTGCGGCGCCTGCGGTGCGCGGAGCGCGCGCGGGGAGGCGTCGTATCCTGTCCCCGTACTCGCGACGATGCGGATGGGGTGCAAGTACGAGGAGCAGCGGGGCGCGGGCGTACAAGGAGCGCGGCGCGGGCGTTACGCCGATTGCGTGCGGGGGATACCCAGTAAGCGCGAGATGTTGAGCGCTGGCCGTGCGCAGATGTACTGCCCGTGGCGCCCTGCGAATCGGGCGAGGTGTCCCCGGACGCAGCAGCGCCAGTGGTGAGTCTCCTGCTCGCGGCATTCTCGCCCAGGGCCCCCGCGCCTCGCACCGCTGAGTCCTCCGCGCGGGTAGCTAGTCGGTACTTAGTTTCTTTATTTCCTCAATAGATTTCGTTTCTGCCTTCCTTTGCGCGACAAATTTAGCGCCGCGCTGCGGGATAGCGAGTGGTGATTGCACGTTGATGTTTCCGCAGCTGGAGGTGTGCATTGAAGCCGGCGTGAGTTGCTGACACGATTAGTAATTAGTATCCGTAGTGGAACTGGAAGAACTGACCTTTGCTTTCAACTCGTCTCGTCCTCGGAACTGCCGCCCCGCTTACCTGGAAGTCGCAGAATAAGAATGAGCCTGGGACCTTGCTTACCTCTCTCTCAATTGAGCAAGAAAGCCGTTGGGAATGGGAGTGAATTGAGCACACAAGTGCTGAAAAATCACGGTGTAGGTCAGCGCTGAGTGAAAGGGATGGATGAATGCATGAATCACTGCGTTCCGACGTCGCCTGGACTCGGCAGCCGAGTTGTGTTTGGCTGTGTTCCGGTTAGCCTAGACGGATCGACAGAGTCTGTTTACCCACCTAGCCAGCGCCTAAGCTGACCTGAACATAGCTCAACACAGCTCGCCACAGCTAGGCTGACTGAGTGTAGGTGGCGTCGGAACGCAGTGAATGGAATGCATGTGAGGCTCGGCCTCGATGCTTCGAAGGGATGGTATGCTAATGTGGATGAGACGATAGTGAATAGGACTTGCCTCGAGTGTGATGTTGAATGAACGTTGACTCGAGTCATTTACTTGAGTTCAGGTCCCAGTTCAACGCTCCAAGGAGTCACTGGCGAATCTGGAACAGAGTCAGTATTGATCGAGGCCTTAAGATCTGCACACGTACCATCGTTTTGAGGAAACAGACCCAGTTCAGGACGGAGACCATTTAAAGATAGTCTAGATCTCGGTGTCGAGCCGAGCCCTCATCTAGAGTCAATATAAGCATCGGATGACATTCAAACTTTTATTGCTGGTGGATGGCGGGGAGTTATGCTTGGGAGGAGAGAGCTCGGGCCAAGCTCCCACTGGGTTATACCTGTCTGTCCTGCCTGGTCAAAGGCCGGCCATGCTATGATTATTTGCATGCCGAGTGCGGAGCATCTTCACGATCTGCGCTCACAGGTTGCTTCCACCGTCACTCAGCTGGCACGAGCATTTTCCGGCGAGCCAGCGCTGTTTGCGCGCTGCACGAACCCCTGGTGAGTATCTTCCGTGAACAATGTCACCGCCATCAGCAGCCAGATTCGGTTCCCCAAGTAATTTGTCTGACCCTCCCTGCGTGTAGTTACCCGCAATTGCGTGTTTCTCTGTAGGCACACCCCGCAACCACTCTTTCTTCCATACTCCCACCATGCCAACACCTTGCCTCCAAAATCCAGCCAGAATCCCCATTTCACAATGTCTCGCGCTCCCGCGAGCGTCCTAAAAGCCCTGTATGTGCAGGATTCCTGCCCGGATTTGATCGCATTTTGACGTCCAAATCCAAGGGGTACCTAAAACGAAACCTTCGGCATCAACTACCCAAAACCTTCCCTGTCAGAGCGCGCCGTGTGCCAGCTCGCCGTTCATGAAACCACTCTCAAATATACATATCATTATTTGACAGATTTTGGCCTCTTAGAATACATGATTATAAGTCTCCCCGAAAGCTTAAGTCATGATCATAAAATATGGTAGTTTGAAGCAAAAAGTGTCAACAGATATAAGGTCGCTATTTAAGGGTCTCGTCAGAGGCGCAGAGAATTAATGTATGCAATAAATGAGACTAGATGAGCATATTTGCGGTCTGGGACGTTTGGAGGGTCCCGCGGTACTGGTATTAGTGACAAGACATGCCTTCGCTTCGCTCCAGTGTTGGAGTTGGATGCGTGCACGTTTCATTGATGATTTGGCAATTACGGTGGCCAATATTTGAGCATCACTGAGATTCTTGATTCATAAATATCTTCCTCTCATGCGCACGCTCTCAGTAAACGTATCCACCAAGGACAGTGAGAAGTAAGGATGCGGCAGATGGGTGTAATTATTGGGAGATGCGAAAGATCTTCCTAACAGGCAGTGAAATGAAGGCACCTTAGATTAGGTCTACTAAATGAGATGGAATTGACACAGAGAAACCAACTCATCGCCGAGCAGAGGGTCTCCCACCAGACGTACATATAGTTACATAATCGCACCCGATGAAATTGCCACCGGAGAGTCGAGTCACCAAAGAGACACTGATGAACGAGTATTGGCCTAGGCATTGATGAGGCGCCGGCGCGCTCGCTGGCGAGAGTGGCATAAGTTTCTGGACGCATGAGGTACAATTGGAATCGATGCACGCACTAAACTTGGAATCACGGTAGGTGCGGGTCGCTGTTCTCGGTCTGGGCTATGAAAGATGCTGAGCGTGAACATAAATGGCAGTATGGTCGCCGTCGTGGCGGAAGTACTGATCTCGAGGAATTTGGACTTGGGGACACTCGCGCCGCATGCAAGTCCTGAATAAGTGGTCGCACTGTCCGTACACTGGCACAACTTACCGCGAACGGGACTGAGAGCTTTTTTGAGTCGTCCGGAGCAATGGGCCATCCTGCCTCATGAGGTAGTACCGAAGGATGTGTACCGAACACTCAGGAATTACTCGGTGTTGGGTCAGTCAAGTCATGCGACAACGCAAGAGGCTGTAGCTTACCTCAATATCGGCGCCGCTGAATACAGTGATTCAGAGGATGAGAACAATTGAAACCATTTGAACCAGCAGCTCACCATTACGAGAAGGAATTCAGAGAATTGCTGTCTCATTGCGTGGCATGGCTGGTGATGAGCTGTCGGAATATTATGGCATGTGGAGAAATACTTCTACCTGCCTCATCTCTCCCTTTACCGGATCTCAAGCTAGAAGAATGCAGACGATTAAACGCGGGATGGCAGGGCGAAACAGCAGCGCCGAGGTAAGGACTCACCCAACATGACTGCATATGAACGGATCCGTGAGCCCGATGAAAACTGTCAGGTATTGGTTAACGAAGGACTAGACTGCAAACCTTGTAGTAAACGGGGAGCAATGCAATACTTAGGCTCGATGTGTTGCCGAGTAGTGATGCCCAGGGCCCGGCTTGGCCTGGAAGCCCGGGCTTGGGCCTGGCTTGAGGGGGCTTGGGCTTCAGATTTCTCAAGCCCAAGCCCAAGCCCTCAGGCAGGGCTTCAAGCCCAGGGCTTGGGCTTGGGCCCGGGCTTGAGACAAAATTTAGTCAATCATTATACCGGGTGATTAGGGGTGCAGAATGATGTTTTAAATCAAATTTGAGCGCCATGATACATTGAAGAACGCTCACCGACCTCATATCTGAACTCTGAACCAATCCAACAAATAATTTCTGTTTTTGGGTTTGAGGGTTGAATTTTTTCGAAGCTGGTGAATCATGTTAGCTTCACTGATTTTGTCCCGGATAAATTTCTCACAACATGGGAGTCTATTCGGCATCCAAACACTAGATTCTTCGCATCCAAGTATGGCGGTGAAAAGGAATTTTGTAGGTGGCAATCAAGCCCGGGCTTTAGGGCTTGGCTTGGGCCTGAAAATCCGAAGCCCAAGCCCTGGGCCCGCTCAAGCCCTGCGTCGGGCTTGGCCTGGCTTGGGCTTACCAGGGCCTGGCCTGGCGGGCCTGGGGGCTTGAGGCCGGGCCCTGGGCATCACTATTGCCGAGAGAACATAGTAAATCAAAGCTCTCAGTGGGGTAATAGTGCATGCACCGGAAAGACTTGCTGAGGGTGGGCATGCTGGAAAAATACACCTCAGTAAGGGGCATCGACGGGATGAGGTAGACAGCAATTACTGAGATATTCAGGCCAAAGGCGCCGGCCCCAACTGCAATGGAAGATGGGAAAATCAGATACGGTTGGAGAAAGAGCGAAAACCGACTTGATCGTCTCCTGGCAGAGGGTGAGAAGTGAATAGACCCACCTGGCATGCACGAACATGCATCGGCAGGTTACCGCTGCGCCGCCTGTGGATGGAAAATGGGAGGGACATATGGTGAAAATCACCTACCCTCTCGCAGCGCACGCGGGCGTGGGGATGAAAACGGACGGCTTGGGTGTGGCCTACACAAAACCAGGGCGATTAGTTGGTCGGAGGCAGCTGGAGGACGGAAAATTAGACGAACGGCGCGATGGGCGATTGCGTAGCAGGGGGAGAATGATGGGGGTGGAGAAGCAAGAAAAGCTCAGACCAAGTGGTGAGCGGGTGATCGGCGAGGTCGAAAATAAACTGCACCCCCGTTCTCAAAGCTAATTTTTGATGAAGCGGGGTCAGCCGGTGAACATGAAAACATAGAAGGAAACGGGTCTTGAGCGCTCGGTCGTCTGACTGATGTGGATGGAGCGGCGGGGAATATGCCGAATTTCTTCCAAGTTAAATCGTGATTAGCCTTGAAAACATAGAATAAATCCTGTAAGGTCGGAGCCAAAGTTCTGAAACAGGGAGTAGGGCTGAGAAAACAAGTCAAATTGAGGTGATCGTAAACGAAATCAGGGTATCTGCTTAAGATACGAGTAATATCCTCTAGCGGGCGCTTCCTTCCACGGCTGGCAGGGTTAAGCGACATAGCAGATGGGACATTGGACAGCCCAATCGTGATACCCAGTACATCCAGCTCTTCACGAGAGATAGCGATCGAGTTTGCAAAGTTTTGATCCAGATTCACCGGTACACCGTCGCTGTCGTCGTCTCAGAATCTAGGATGTTCCGATCGAATGTGGGATGAAATGGAAGATTTCCAGAATGCGGGGGCGGTTTTTCGTGGAGGGCCAATGGTGCAAGGGGCACACGTAACTGGGACATTGGTGGATGGCGTCGCGGAGGAGATTTTTTTGGCAGGCGCGTAGGAGAAGGGGCGCTGGCGCCAATACGAGGACGCCGTTTTGAAGGATTTCCCCGACTTGACCATTTCCACTCCGCAATTGGTGCGGCCGCAGATGCCACATGGATCAGGGAGTACAACCTGATTTTATTTTATTTCTCTACGCGCCACAAGAAAATACAACGCACCCGCTCATACAAATCGGGCTCCTGGACACAACGCATGGCTCGTAAAATGTGTTTGCGTCAACGCGAGCTCTTGATTAGTCGGTTTTGATCAGCGCACGACACTGAAAGAAGGGTATTTTTGTGTGAATCGTCGTGGTACTGTGTTGCATTGTCGAATATCAGAGCTGCAGCATCTTGAAATAATTCGGTAATAAATTCCTGGTGAGAGAAGGACGATGAATGCGTACTGTGGAAATTGTGTACGGGAAGGAGTCATGTTTTGGACGCAGTTGCAACAAGTTTGCGACGATGCCAGCTGCCGCTCCGTGCCGCAGATTGCCTTACCCGAGCCTGGCAATCCCCGGCTGGCGCTAATCCAAGTCAGCTGTTCTCTCTCATCGCAAATCAGAAAATCGAAGCACGGAGGGACGGTCAGCAGGGCTGCAGAAGCACGCGTAGGCGGGCCCTACAAAATCCGCGCCAGCACATACGCGCTTCAGCCCGATTTTCTGTCCCCTCGCGACACCGAACGAGCCAAAATGCGGCACCCCTCACTGCTCTCCTTCGCGGTCCTCGCGCTACCCGCGCTCGCGGACCTGACGACAAGCGTCCCCGACGCCGCGCCCCACGGATTCGAGGAGTGGGAGTCCCCCATCGCCCTCCCGGCGCCCGCCGTGCGCGGCACGGGCGACTGGGCCTCTGCCGTCGCCAGAGCCACGAAGTTCGTCAAGGGCCTCACCCTCGCGGAGAAGATAAATGTTACCACCGGCGTCGACATTCTCGGACGGTGTGTCGGCAACACTGGGGTAATTAACTCCCCTCACATCACCAAGTATCAGTGGTTCTGATGATTTTTGCGCAGGAAATCCCGCGTATAGGCTGGAAGGGACTATGCATGGAGGACTCCCCGCTCGGCGTGCGGTTAGCCGATTTCGTGTCCGCGTTCCCCGCGGGGGTCAACGCTGCCGCGACGTGGGACCTCGATTTGATTGAGGAGCGCGGGAAGGCTATGGGCGGGGAGCACCGCGGGAAGGGTGTCAACGTCGCGCTCGGGCCAATGACTAATCTCGGTGAGTGCCGTGCTCAATTGCTCTCCCCTGTTCTATTTTCTGTTACTTCTCTTCTATCCCTTCTGTTTTCCTTTACTCACGAGGCACCTAGGCCGCCAAGCTGCCGCCGGACGCAATTGGGAAGGCTTCGGCGGCGACCCCTTCCTCGCCGGCGCCGCAACCGCCGCAACCATCGTCGGGTACCAGAGCGTCGGAGTAATCGCCACCGTTAAACACTAGTGCGCCCCCGTCTGATTTTAATTTGCCTCGTTCTTTCGTCCGCCTCCGATGGCCCCGGGGTTCGAAAATCGTTCTTATCGCCGACGTACCTCCCTTCTACGCATCCATGCCCCATGCATCTATTCTTCCATCTATTCATTTACCTCTACATTCTTCCCCTTCGCATCATCCAATTCATTTCTCTTCTTGCATTCGTCTCGCCTTACCCATTGTCCCCTCCTTTACCTCCCACCTCCTCTCGCAATGTACCAAACCTAACGCCCCCCGCAGCATCGCGAACGAGCAAGAACACTTCCGCGGCGGCTCCTCCGTCGTGCAGATCTACTCCTCCAACATCGATGACCGGACGATGCATGAGGCTAGCTGTGCCGTCCCTATCCCTTCCTCTGTTTCCCCCCTCCGAAAACTCCCCTCCCTAATTTCGCATGAACAAGTAAAATGTACCAGAAATACTAATTCGCACCAGGTTTACCTCTGGCCCTTCGCCGAAGCCGTCAAAGCCGGCGTCGGCGCGGTCATGTGCTCGTACAACAAGATCAACCAGACGCAGGCGTGCCAAAACTCGAAGCTAATCAACGGGATCTTGAAGGAGGAGTTGGGCTTCCAGAGTGCGCTTGCGTTTCCTTCCCTTCCTGTCATGGCATCCCTATTCCGCATGCGCGTCATTCTATTCCGCATCGCATCCCATTTAATCTTCACGCTGATTTGAATAATCTGGGCTAACGCGCTTCGTCAACAGGCTTCATCATGTCGGACTGGGCGGCGATGATCAACGGCGTGCAGCCCGCGCTCGCGGGGCTTGACATGAACATGCCGGGCTTTGTTGGATATGTGCGTCCTTCTCATTAGATTCCTTCCTTTTCCCTGGGATTTCAAGCCTTGACTTCACTCCTGCATCGGATGTGACCCATCGGATTTCAATCCTTCCGCCCACTCGCTCTCATCAATTCAGATCCACTAACTCATCCCCCAGAGCGTCGGCCCGCAGAACGACCCCGACCCGTCGAAAGCGACCAACTCCTACTGGGGCGCCGCACTCATCGAGATGGTCAACAACGGCAGCGTGCCCGAGGCGCGCGTCGACGACATGGCGCGTCCCCCTTCTACCTCTCCTCTCAACCGCGAGTTCAACCGTTAACGATCTATATGCGCAGGTGATCCGCACGCTCGCGGCGTGGTACAAGATGGGGCAGGACAGCGACTACCCCGAGGTCAACTTCTCGCAGCTCACGGAGGCGACGTTACTTAATGGCGAGCTTGTTAATGAGCGTGTCAAGTGCGTGCTTCGCTCCAATCCATTAAGACATTCGGAACCGTGACTAATATTTTTCTAGCGTACAAGGCGACCACTACAAACTGATTCGCGAGATCGGCGCGGCGAGCACTATTTTACTGACGAACACAAAGGGCGCGCTGCCGTTGAAGGTTAATGACCTCAGGCGTCCGTTTTTTCTCTTGTTTCGCTTTTCCTTGGCGGGATCCGGTCCTGACAGATTTATTTTCTCATTCTTCAACAGGCATCGGCATTTTCGGCTCTGATGCTGGTCCGAACCCCGATGGGCCGAACGGCTGCAGGGAGTGCGTGTTGAATAAAATCTACGCATGCTGATTCTGACCTCACTCCCCTCGCGCAGCCGCGGATGCGACCAAGGGACGCTCGCTATGGGCTGGGGCTCCGGCACGGCCAGCTTTCCCTAACTCATCGACCCGCTCGCCGCCATCACCACGCACGTCCAATCCATCGACCCCACCGTCGTCGTCGAGGGCGTCCTCAACGACTACAACCTCGGCCGGGTCTCCACCGTCGCCTCCCTCTCCGACGCCTGCCTCGTCTTCGTCAACGCGGACTCGGGCGAGGGCTACATCCCCGTTGACGGCAACGTGGGCGACCGCACCAACATCACGCTTTGGCACGGTGGCGAGGCGCTCATCGCCGCGACCGCTGCCGTTTGTGCGAACACGATTGTCGTGTAGCACGTCGTGGGCCCCGTACTCGTCGAGGCGTGGATCGACCACCCGAACGTGACGGCGGTGTTGCACGCGGGGTTGCCCGGGCAGGAGAGCGGGAACGCGCTCGTGGACATCCTGTTCGCGGACGGAGACCAGGCGACGAACCCGAGCGGGCGCCTCCCGTACACGATTGCCAAGGCGCGCGGGGACTACCCGGCGGACATCCTGTATGCGAGCGACGACGTAACGCCGCAGCTCACATACACCGAGGGCATGAATATCGACTATAGGTGCGCCCTTTCCCCGTCCTCTGTATACTGATCTCACTGATATGCATAAGCGCAGGTGGTTCGATTCGAAAGACATCTCACCGCGCTTCGAGTTCGGCTTCGGTCTCTCGTATACCACTTTCGCGTACAGCGGGCTCAAGACATCGCAGGTCGGCGGCCACGGGCGCCGCGCTGAGGCAGCGCACCACACCACTGCTGTTAGCTCCTCTGCTGCGCATGCTTTAACGAGCCCGGTCGCATCAACAAAATCCTCATCCGCCAGCACCGTCTCGAGTAAATCTGCCAGCAAGAATGCGACTCTTAGCGCGTCCGTATCCTCACTCTCTGTCTCCGGCTCTGCGTCCGCTTCAGCTTCCGCTTCGGGTTCGGCGTCCGCCTCCGCGTCCGCCAGCGCGATTTCCACCGCAAGCGCCGCGCCCGCGGGTTCCTCCCCTGTCGGCGACATCGGCGGCCCCGCCGCCCTCTACGAAGACGTTCTCACTGTCTCCTTCAAAGTCCTAAACACCGGGCGCGCCGCCGGCAACGAGGTCTCACAGCTCTACATTGGCTTCCCCGCCGCGTACAACGAGCCGCCGAAGGTGCTGCGCGGCTTCGCGCGCACGCTACTGAACCGCGGGCAGAGCAAGACCGTGAGCATCACGCTGCGGCAAAAGGACCTGAGCGTGTGGGATGTCGTCGCGCAGAAGTGGGTGCTGGGCAAGGGGACGTTCAAGGTGATGGTCGGGTCGTCGTCGCGCGCAATCCATTTGGATGGCACGTTCCAGCTGTAGGGGAGAGAGAATCAAAAGCGGAGAGTAATGTAAGATTGTGTATAGTATCGAATCCCTGGGTTTTTGAGTTCATGTCTTGGATCATCGTCCGGTAACGGAACGTTCACGCAGAGAAGTGGGGTTGGGTATATCATTTCCCAATCCTGATGTATCTCTCGTATGGAACCAGACTGGCCTCGTAAGTTGAGCGGCTTTGGTTTGATTCGAGACTGCCCGCGTTTATGTGCGCGGTGATAAGGTCGGCGACGGCGGACTGGCGGTGCAAATGAGGACGAACAGGGCGAGGGCCGTGAGGACTGAGCTTCTCTACCGCTAGAATTACAAGCATACATGAGTTTGGTGGCACGGCGCTGACGGGTGGTATAGGAGCAGAAGGGGGCGCAGGGGGACAGCCCGTTCCTCGTGGGCCCGCCGCTCGCCGAGGCCGCAGACGTTTCACACGCGCAACCAGCGCACGACGCAGTCAACGCACCCGAAGAGCAAGCCGAAGACGACGAAGAAGAGAAAGAGGGCGCGATCTCCGCAGCGGACGAAGTGCGCTACAAGCGCATCGAGTAGCTGCCAACCGTGCGGATCGACGGTGCCAAGGGGGGCACCGCGAGATGGTGCTCGCGCGGCGGCGCATGGTTGGCTAGGCCGACGTGGAGGAGGATGAGCAAGAAGAGGAGGAGGACGAAGAGGGGGCTAACTCAGTCTCTCTCTTTCCGAATCACACCAGCTCTTTGCGAGGATCAGAGAATCCGACTTGGTCGGTCCGGGGTTGCGAGCACGCGGCGGAGAGGTGGTCCGTCGAGCCGCAGCGGCAGCTGCGTTGCCGTCCTTCGTCAGTCGTGCACCACATAACAGGAAGGAGGAAGGGGGAAGGGGGAAGAGGGGGAGACGTACCACGCGCGTGGCTTCGTGCACGCGGAGGAGAGGCGGTCCATCACGCCGCAGCTTCTGCGCACGCCTAAAAAGGAGGGAGGGGAGGGGGAGACGCACCAAACCTTGGGGCGCGCGGCCGCGGTGTCCGTGTAGGTGCACGGCGCCGCAAGCTGGCCTGGTTTTTTGCCTGCCACGCCAAGTTCATATCAATCAGGGCATCTTCGAGCCCAAGCTGGGAAGGAGGACGCAGACGCACCACAGAGCGCCGAACGCGGCCGAACGGGCGGGCGTCGAGGACAGGTTGGCGCGGAGGACGGGCCGGGTGCCGGCGCTGGCGCGCACGGGCGACAAGGCTGTGGAGAGCAGGGCACGCAGGGAGAACATCGCGATCGCGGGCGGGTGTGGTGGAAGATTCGGAGAAAAGGGAAAGAAGAAACGCGTGATCGTGGGAGAGCGGGGCTTCAATTCGCTTAATGCCGATGGGGCCGAGAGAGATGACGGTGGTTCTCGCTACTCTCCCAGCTCCCCGCCAGAATCGCGAAATGCTGCCCACGGCTCAAGCTCACGATCCTCGGATTGGACTTTGGGATGCTTTATGCCATCGGTTACCTGCTAAATACGTCCGCATGTTGCCGACAGTCAACACCCCACTCAGGAATCAAAGGTAGTCTCTCGTAGACAGACGCCCGTTCGCCCCGGGCCCGAGCTATAAGTGTTGGCCCTGTTTTTCTCTGCTTCAGCCATGGATCATTGGTGGCCAAGAATGAGACTGTTCAGAAAGAAATGCAGATACTCAGCGCTCAGCCTGAGATATCAAGCATTCAAGTTGATAGAGAACGGCTCTGGGGTGGACGTGCTCCTCGTAGCAAGACAGGGGTCTCTTATACATATTACAGGAGGAGCCCGCCTGTGTCGTTTATCATGACGCTTTAATTCTCTTCGATCTCCATATGGATGATTGATTGATTGGCTACCAAGAATGAGAGGGCTCAGAGACAAGTACAGACTCATATGGCAATCAAACACCCCAGTTTATAGACAACGGCTCGGTGGACGGCCCACCCTGCAAACTATATACAATACACTGGAGAAGCCCGCTCGACTCGGGCCCGAGCCATGAGGGCGTGGAAACCTGTATTTTTCCTCCGCTCGTGTAGTTGACCTTGTCGTTCTATAAAGGCGCGACACCGCAAAGGTAAAAGAGGCTCGGTGGTGGACGGTCCACAACTGCGAACTACATATATGGTCGAGAAGGGTACGCAGGAGACGCCCGTTCGACCCGGGCCGAGCCATGCGTTGGACTTGCGTTTGTCCTTTTTCATTCTATATTCTATATAAATTATTATCAACTCCGACTCGACCCCTAGAACCTGCTGGCACCGCACCTCACATGCTCCGCTCATCGCATTCCTCTCTGTCCCCGCCCCGCCCCCGTTAAGTTGATACTGTACTCATACAGCCCACAAGCGGATACATAGTAGGTCGGGGCGGCGGCGAAATACCCCCAGTCGCGTGCCTTTCTCGCTTGGATTTAAGTATAAGTACTTAATATTAATCCAGACCAGCACTCAAGTTGATAGGAACGGCTCGGCTCGGTGGTGCTCGGTCCACATCCACATCTGCGGATTGTGCGGTCTCGGGTCGAGCGCGTGTGGGACTGCAAGCGAAGCCCGTTCGACTCGTGTTTGGGGCGTGCGCTCTCTGCCGATGTTAGAAGAAAAAAACAGATGGAATCGATAGGGATTAGCACTGATATAAAGAGGAGGTTGCCTAGAAGATGACGCACCCTCGCTTAGATATAGAACGGCTCGGCAATGGAGGTCGTACCTGCGGCCTGTAGGAGGAAAGCAATGACCTTGCTCATGCTTAACAATAACCTTGATTATGCTGGAGCAGCCCGTTCGCCTCGGGCCCGAACCATGAGGGCGTGGAAACCTGTGCTTTTCCGGGGGCAATGTGTCTTCTAAACAAGAAAGAGAAACAAAACCCTCTCTATACACGCCACCGGATGTCGTCGGCAAGCGAACGGATACCAGAGCTAGGCCCCTGCCCGCAGACCGGGAGGTTGGCCTCACGGACTGAACTGGTTCTAATCTGGTCCTCGCGGCGACTTCGCTCTGGCAGTGTATACTATTTCCCCCGTGAATGTTCCTCCTTCCTCCGCCCACCGGCACCCTGTCGCACGTCACCTCCCTCCTCCCCTTTCAGAGACCCAAACAGAAAATCTCAAATGGTGTACCGTGTGCCGTTGGGTGGGCCCCCTCAATTGCATTGATTTATCTGGGATTGGGATTTGGCGGTGCTTACATTTAGTTTCCCGTCATATTGAAGCCTGAGATTTTGGCTGTCGAATTTTGGCGCCATGTCACGGTCCCCTCGGGGGTTTCCAAAGTGTCGAATTGGTTGAAACCGTCATGCATCACCCCCCTGTCGAAGTGAGCGAAAGTAAGCCGTGACTGGCCCACATTGTACGGCACCCACTGGTGCATTGTATCGCCCTGCCCGCGCTGGGAGTCCAGGCGTCTCTTCTCAGATTTCAGATCCTGCCAGCGGCCGTCTTAGAAAAATATGGCAAGCTCTTGGATGTATAATTGAAATGTGTTTTACTATATACCAGATGTTACAGCTGGAAACTCAGAATAACTACAAGCCATAATGAACAAAGGGGACCCAACGCGCAAACGGAACGTGGGTCCTCAATTTCTTTACCGCCAAGTGAAGGGCCTCAGCAGATTCACCGAGGTCGGGGAACACGGGGGGGTTTGATTTTGGTTCCGCATTGCGGAAGAGGTGCCTGTAGAATGCCTCCGCGACTTCAGGCCCATCTGGATCGTGCATCTTCCTGGCAGAAGCGTGAATTGATTATCAACTCAGGGAGAAAAATTGATTGAAGCTCACCACATTGTCGCAACCACACTGCGGAATCCCGCAAACAGCAGGGTCGCCGCGAGATGCATGGCTTCGTCCGGTAATTTTTTGTCACCCATCGAAGTCTCACAGGCGCTCAAGAACGCTAACCCCATGTGCTTTTCCGTGGTTTCACTCCCATCGTGTGAGATTCCGGACTGCCTCATGATTTGTGCCACTGTTAAACCCTCGCCGCCTATTAGTAGAGCGCTCTGAAGCGGCTTCTCAGCATCTTGAATCCCGTGGCACGCAAAATGGATAATGGAGGATGTTTGGAGCTGTGGCAAGACTGTGTTGAGTGAAGCTGTGCCAGATCCCAAAGTTGTGAGCCACTCATTCGGAATCTATCCTTCGATCATGCGCAGCTCAGCCTTCGTGGAAGGCAGGGGTTGTTGGCCTGGTGTGTTGGGTTGGATAATAACAGTGCTCCTGAGCGGATTGTTTACGGTGAATGGCGGAAAGGGGGGAGACAAAAGTGCCGTGAGAGTCGGTGTGTAGGAGGAGATCACGTAGTCCATTAGGGATTCATCTACAGATTGATCCTCATATATCCCTGCCGCGTGGATGGGGAGGAAGGTGAAAGGTCCTGTTGGGCACCACCACAATCTGGGCGGATTGTCTGATTTCTGTCCAATCATCAGCAATACAACTTAGAAGAGAGCTAGAATTGCTGACATGTATTTTCAAGGAATTCAGGACCGGTTTCGCAACCGTAATCCACAGTAGGCTCAAGACAAAACTGAACCAGTCCTCCGGTCGAGCACCCGCATCGTACACCACTCTTCCCAATAATCGATCGGCCGCAGCCAAGCCATCTCCTCGCCTGTCTAGGATCGCGAGGAAAGCACTGGGACTGGGAGATGCGAGGGCCCGAATGATTTCAGCCATTTTGTTCACAGCGGATCGAGTTAGGGTCGGTAAATTGACACATTGAACGCTGCCGAGCGAATCTAGAATCAGTGCGTGGCAAGATGATTTCCCGGCATTGAGAACCACCACGGGCCCATGCACTGCCGCAACCCGCAACGTCTGCATGGGCTTAGGCTGCATGAAGTCCTCAAAACCTGGGACGGATGATCTGATAGATTCAACGGCTGTAATCCACTCTTGGTTCAAATGTCGACAGTTCAACCCTTCTGCCTCGAGCGACATTACTCTGTGATGTCTATCGGACTCTAAGTTCCGGGACGTATCACGGAAGGAGCTTTGCTCAAGTTTCCGTGACAATTCGGTGAGCTTGGTGGCGAGAAGGGGGTGGGAAGCGCGGAGATCATCGAGTGGCGTGTGAAGATGCAGTGATTGAGACCAGAAGACAGATCGCCCGGCTTCGAGGAGCTCAAGACCGGTCTCGTATCGGGCTAGATCAATGGCACAAGCGGCAGCATCGGATCCGAGATCGTGGCTCTGTGCCGCAACCAAGATTTCCTGGCGAGACCTGATGTCCACGTCCAATGCTGCAAGGCGAGGTAGAAGCCTGAGTGCAGTTTTATAAGCGTCCAAGGCAGATGAGTGATGATTTTTATAGGCTATAGAAGCCCATGATTTCGCCGTGTGGAACCGAACCAGTAAAGCGGCCGATGGATCTGCAGAGGCCTCCTCTAATAATTGAATAGCGTCAGAGAGAAAATTAACCTGGGAGTCTTGGTTGTATAAAGACATAAAACATCTCCTGAGGTTGTTGAGCGAAGCGGCCCGATCTGGATGAGGCGCTGGACGAAGAGCGAGCGCATCACGATGCAGCTGAACAGCCTCGTCGATATCTGTGGCAGCTCCTCTCTGCCGAAACCGCTCGTGGACAGTGCTCGCGAGGTTGTTGAGTGAACTGGCTCGATCTGGATGTGGTGCTTGACGAAGAGCGAGTGCCTCGTGATGCAGGCGAAAAGCCTCGTCGATATCTGTGGGATCTCCTCTCTGCTGAAACCGCGTGTTGACAATGATTGCGAGGTTTTCGAGCAAACTGGCGCGGTCTGGATGTGGGGCTGGACAAAGAGCGACTGCTTGTCACTGGTATGCCACGGCTCGCTGGATGTCTTGGATTGCTCCGAACAATCCAAAGCGTTTCCAGTGTGCATCAGCCAGGTCGGCGAGACGATCACATCTATGAATTCCCCGCTTGGGACATCCCCGGAGAGCCTCTGTGCATCTGGCCACCGCGTGGTCGGCCTGGTCCTTTGTCGCAAGCCATATGTCAGTTCAGCGCTCTGAGGACAACACGGAAACCGCACCATGGAAAATTGTCTGATGTGAGTCCCGCAATTACTGTGCCGATCAGTTCTATGAAGTGTTTGAACGTCAATGCGTTTTATATGAACAACGAATGAAGCTTACATAATACGGCTTTTGTCTGTCTCCGACGCCTCTGTCAGAGCGCTAGCTGTTCTCCGGCCTCCGGACACGATCGCCTTACATGCTGTTCCACAGACTGGCACAGGGGATTAAATGCATAACCAACAGCACATTCTGATTGGCCTACGACGTGTGCCATGGAACAACCGAGCTGTTGGGATCGACTCAGATGGCGTCCACAAATTGAGTCCTGCGTGGCGGCTTTCTTTCGAAAGCCGTCTAGAGCACTGCAGGGATCGAGCACCTGCTGCTCCAAGTACTCACCATCCGATGACCGATCAAAGAAATTCTGATTCAGGGTCCGGATCCGGGATGCTGATGCCACAGTACCTGCCTTTGCGGAGTGCTCTAACTAACCTCGGACTAATTTCGGAAATAGCTGTGATTCCTGGGTATCTATTACAGTTTCAGCTTCATGACACTGGACAGCATACCGGTGGAGTCCCGAACGTCACCAGCACGATCCAGAAGATGCATAGATAGCCCTGACCCAATCGAAGCCGTGGCAGCGGGTATGGTTTACAAAGAACTACTGCGCCGATGGAATGATACCCCCGGGAATTGAATGCACGAATGCACCGGAGATGAGAATAAGTGCTGTAATCAGAATGTGGCGGGAGATGTCGTGAGCGAGGCGCGCGGATAGGGTGCAAGTGGGCGTGCGGGGAGGCGCCAAGTCCCCGTACTCGCGGGATGCAGCAGAGCGGTTAGCGACATGTGGGCATGCGGGGACGGGCTGGGCGCGAACGAAGCCGGCGCGGGGAGACAGATACGGTGCGCGGTGCGAGTGCGGGTGGGACGTTTGTGCGCAGGGCGGGGGTGGTGCGAGGATGGGGAGCGCGGCGCGGGCGTTACGGCGATCGCGCGCGGGGAGATACCAAGTCCCCGTACGCGCGAGATGTTGGGCGGTGAGCGGTGGGCGTGCGCAGATGTACTGCGAATCGGACGAGGCGTCCCCGGACGCGCCAGCGCCAGCGGCGAGGTCCCTGCTCGCGGGATGCACGCCCCAGGCCCCCGGGCGCTCCGCTCGGGAACCTGCGTCGATAGCCAGTCGGTTCTTAGTTTCCTTATTCCCTTAATAGATTTCGTTTCTGCCTCGATTTGCGCGAAAGATTTAGCGCCGCGATGCGGAATAGCGGCTTGATTGCGCGTTGATGTTTCCATAGCTAGAGGCGTGCATTGAAGCCGGCGTGAGTTGGGACGGGAATCTGACAGTGACACCAGCGAGTAGAATCTAATGGAACTGGAAGAACTGTCCGTTGCTTTCAACTCGACTCATTCTCGGAACCGCCGCCCAGCTTACCTTGAAGTCAAGTCACTATTAGTGCGCAGAAAATGAATAAGAATAAGACTCGGGACCTTGCTTACCTCTCTCTCAATTGAACGAGAAGACCGTTGGGAATGAGAGTGGATTGAACACACAAGTGCTCAAAAATCAAGGTATAGGTCAGCATTGATTGAACACATGAACAGGGGGATGGATGGAGGTATGAATCCATCGAGTGAGTCCTCGAGAAACCCGCCATTTCGTGTGCAAGCCTTTTCATCCCCTGGAACCAAAGAGATTTTCTTGAGTTCAGTTTTCTATTATTAGTCATTTCTGCTTTGTGTTCGGTGCAGTATCCGGTGACCGTCGGCCGCGGAGAACATTAATCCCCGGGATCAATCACCACATCCTGATCTTGCCACACGAAGACGCGTGTACTATAAATGTCCCTGGGAATCATGATTCTGTCCTACGGAAACATATTCTGTCAGCTCAGTAAGGGTATTGGGTCCAGACAGCCAACACATCATGTTCACCCCCCAAGGTGTTTATGTTCGGCTGTGTTGAACTTCCTGTACCTAGCTGCAAGCTGTTGTAGTACACCTCCTAAACCCTTTCTGACCCCATGGAATATCAATTCTGTCTACGGGATTTTGATATCCCGTCTAGAGATCAATGATTTCTGGTCCGCATCAAATTGACTTCCTGTCCAGTGTTTATGGATCTCAACAACGGCTTCACCGTTTCCTTTGATCCCGGTGATGGTTATAATGCTTCAAAGATGTACTTTCGGACAAAAATACCCGGCAAGCTATCATCCCCTTGGTCACCTCACCCAATGCCGATATGAAGGACCTCAATCCACAATGACTATTTTGAGACTGCTGTGTTCGATTCTCGCAGCTGCGGCTATATTTCACACATTACTGACATGGCCTGCAATAGATCTTGAAATATGCATCTTACCGCAAGTTGTTGTAGTACATCTCCTAAAACCCTTTCTGACCCCATGAAATATCAATTGTGTCTACGGGATATCAAAATCCCGTCCAGAGATCAATGATTTCTGGTCCGCATCAAATTGACTTCCTGTCCAGTGTTTATGGATCTCAACAACGGCTTCACCGTTTCCTTTGACCCCGGTGATGGTTATAATGCTTCAAAGATGTACTTTCGGACAAAAATACCCGGCAAGCTATCATCCCCTTGGTCACCTCTGAATCTGAATCTGAATCTGAATTCTATTTACGCCGTACCTGGCCCTAAGGGCTACACGGCAGTACACTAGATATAAACTAGTCAGATGGGAAGAATAAGTAATGTGATTGGGGTTATGTTGAGAGACGATTATATGTATGAGAGGAATAAGAGGTGAAACACCTCACCCAATGCCGATATGAAGGACCTCAATCCACAATGGCTATTTTGAGACTGCTGTGTTCGATTCTCGCAGCTGCGACTATATTTCACACATTACTGACATGGCCTGCAATAGATCTTGAAATATGCCTCTTCTCGCTTGGGATTGTGCTAATCCCATCCAGAGATCAATGATTTCTGGTCTGCGTTATATTGACTTCCTGTCCAGTGTTTATGGATCTCAACAACCGCTTCATCAAGTCCTTTGATCCTCGTAATGATTATAATGCTTCAAAGGTGTAATTTAGTGCAAAAATAACCCGCAAGCTGACATCCCCTTGGTTACCTGGCCCGACCCCGATATGCAAAGGAGCTCAACCACAATGACTATTTTGAGACTTGGCTGTGTTCGATTCTCGAGGCTACGACTATATTTCACACTTTATTGACATGGCCTGCAATAGATCTTGAAATATGCATCTCGCTGCAAGCTGTTGTAGTACATCTCCTAAACCCCTTCTGACCCCATAGAATATCAATTATGTCTACGGGATATCAAAATCCCGTCCAGAGATCAATGATTTCTGGCCCGCATCAAATTGACTTCCCGTCCAGTGTTTATGGATCTCAACAACCGCTTCACCGATTCCTTTGATCCTGGTTATAAATATAATGCTTCAAAGGTGTACTTTAGTGAAAAAATAACCCACAATCTGACATCCCCTTTGTTACCTGACTCGACCCTGATATGCAAAGGAGCTCAACCACAATAACTATTTTGAGACTCCGCTATGTTCGATTCTCGCAGCTGCGACTATATTTCACACTTCACTGACATGGCCTGTAATAGATCCTGAAATATGCATCTTCTCACTTGGGATTGTGTCCATCTAGGATGATATTATGGTCCTAGCCAAATGAAAATATGGGCTGACTCCCGACGATTTCCGGTCCCCATCAACATCAACTTCCTGTCCAGTCTTTATGGATCTCAGCGACTAGTGCACAAAATCCTGTGATCTCGGTGACGTTTATGACACTTCAAACAAATACTCTCATTTAAAAATAACCAGGTGACCATATAAATCCGGATTTCTTCACCCTCTCCTGTTTCCGCTGGAACCTGTTATTTTCGTCACCCATCAGCCTGATGTTTGCAAATAAAGGACCATCCACATACCAAATAACTTTGTACCCTCATACATAATTAGTGCCTCATCAGTACTGGCCTCAGATACTCTTGCGCCGCAACGTAAGATAATTCTCCCTGTTTGTTGATATTTATTTGGCTCGTGGCTGTCCTCCTAAGCCGGACAGCTTTTTCACGCATTACTGTCATGAACTCGGCAACCCTCTCGCAGACTCCTTTGTTCCGGCACACCAGCTGGAACTCCCAGCCTCTCACTGATGGGTCTTGGGTCAGACTTGATCCTGGCACCCTTGGGGAGGCCCATGCTACGTTCCTGGCAGCACTCAAAGAGCTCGACATTAAAGGCATCCCTCTGCAAAACGCGCTGAATCTGGATGCTACCGATTTTCGTGTAGCGCTCGGACTTGAAACAGCTACTGCCCCTATCTCCTCGACCTATAATACTGGCCGGGCCCAAGCTTGGGCGTGCCTCTTACACTTCCAAGTGCTTGATATGCTTTTGGCAATTCACTATCCCAAGCTGCCGGCACTGAACCATCTCAGCTCTCTCCCTGAGCCTACATACCAAAAGCCGAAGCAGGCCTTGAATGTAATTCCTCTGGCCGCATTTTGTGTACCTACTCATGGCGAGCTTTAGCTGCTCAAACCTCTCGTCGCCTGGTGGGAAAAGCTTGCAACCTTCAAGAGCCGTATCCAGAGCCCTCCCAATGGTGGCCCCCAGGCTGTCACACCGTCCTCACTCTCCCAAGTCGAATCACTTTGTCCGGTCCTCGCATTTGCGGAAATTGAAGCGAAGACGCACGAGACCAAGACCTTTAAAAATCTCCAGGCAATGGCGGCCGGTCTGATGTGGATATTGGAGGCATTTATGGTACCCCCGACGCACCAGTCCTGACTCAGGCGCAATCACTTGCAATTAATCCCCTTGCTGCGGTCCGAGGCCGCTACCAAAAGTAAGATTTTATAAGTGTCGCTGTGGACCTGCTGCTGATTATTTTACTAGATTCTCCCAAGATGATTCTATGCTCTCTGCCTTGAGAAAGACCACTGTAGAGCAGCTGCTTCGCCCACTCTCATATGCACTAAATGTCAGCCCTGTTCTGGCATCCTGCGACCTGGATCTCCAAAAAATCCATGTTGATCTGAGAGGCGCGACACTGTCTGCCACCGCTTTCGAGCTCCCCAGACGGTTCCATCTGGTCATTTCGTTCTCTGAATGAGCAGGCCCCGGCGCTTCAGCGGGGAATTCAATATTATTGGCAAGGATATGCAGATACCACTGAATATCGAAGTCGGCTGCAAGATCGAAATGTTTTGAAGAAGTGCCCCGGAGGTCAGGAAGTCCCTCGTTGAGCCAGTTCAAGCCACCTTGCACCGGGTCGTGGTGCTTGAGGGTTGGTTTCGCTGACTCTGCGGCCAACTTGTCTGAGTCACCCATGTTGATTGGCTCCGCATTCAGCTTGCCGTGGATGGTTTCTCGGATGTCACGCCAGTTAACCGTCACCGGCTTGCTGAGTGCTTCCTGTAGAAGACTCCGCTGTCAGTATCTCTCAACCCGGAGATTGAGACCTTTACTTACTTTTTTTGAGTTCATCCGGCTGAAGCCTCGAATCATCAAATAATTGGAGACCGTCGAAACTTGCCGTTGATTACGAAGGTCTGAGTTCATTCATGCAACTGTGGACATCCCCCGCTCCTTAGGCATAGAAACCGGACTACATGACACAATCTTGACCGCAAGGGCCTATGTAGCACAGCGTGACGGGAGTGTTTCGCGTATAAATAATAAACTCACCGCGACAATGTCCGAGTCCTCGCCCGGATTCTTCGCCATTCAAGAAGTTCTTGAGCTGGATAAGCAATACACGGAGGGCATCTGCGGGCACACGGTGAGCGATGTACGGGTCCTGGACGGTGCAATCGGGGCGATATTCTGCGCCGCATTCCCTCTGAGACTCGAGCCAATTCGCTGGATCAGTGGCAGCTCCTCCTTCACTGCGAGTTGACCGGCTGTGGACGATAACGTTACGGGCTGAACTCCTAGCGCCTCGATTGTCTGATATCCATCAGTAGGGACCGGTCGCATACTAAAAACACCCCTGGATCCAGCCCAAACACAGTGGAGTACACCTTGGACGCGCGCTCCTTTTCGATGAGCCGTGAGAATTGAAAATTCGCGATGCTCCTGATGAGCTCCTTGACTGTCGTTGCATATTTCGATTTATCGCCAGCATCATCGTCTTTGTTGATGAGATCGTTGAGTTGCGCAACGATTGCCAACCAGTACAAATAGACATTGGCAGGAGTTGTGTCTTTCGACTCGAGGCACTGGATTCCCCAGGTAAATGGCATCAGAACCGAGCCAAGTCGAGTGAGATGACGCCGGAACTTGTACACGTCCTCGTCGTCTAGGAAGGGCTTCTCAAGCATCTAAATCTCAATCACTATCCCAGTTCATTGCTAGAACACGTAGCGTACCTCGGCGTCAATTCCCAGAGCCCGATTCCGGACGATGCTAGAAAATTCAGGTATGCCGCGAAGTACCGAATCGAAGCTCCAATAAATTGTCGCGAAGCGTGTTTCTCCAACCGATTGAAGGCCGCGGGAGATCCCCAAACCCTTGCGCGCCTCTCATCAAATCAATCCTGTGAATAACTGGATAAGCTCATGAATGCGAAAACTTCTTTGAGCCCTGCAATTATCTACGTGTGAATGTTAGCATTTCACGACATTTCTTTTCACAAGGATTGCATACCGGCTGGAAGACAGGAATGTTACAGATCTTTGCATGCCTTGTGCAAATTATGGCGGGTATCTGCGAAGTCGGAAATTTGGACAATATTGCTCACCGTCAAGTGTCGGCCTTTTCTTAGAGGGCTCGCGTTGTCAGATGCGACGGCACAGAATCGAGACGGGCCTATTTTTTAATTTACTGAAGAGCTGGTCAGAAGCGGTAAATGGACTGGCGATAAGCCTGTACCTTCGCGAGAAGCTCAGCAAAGTACTCGCCCGTCTGGCTCACTCGGGAAACATCATCGAGATCAACACCAAATGATTGGCGGTGGACGTTAGTTATGTGAACGGATACAAATTTCTTCTTCGAGAGCTTGCCGCCATCGGTGCTGATCGTTATCGTTAAAAACCAGCAGATCCGCAAGTGCTCGATGACCGCGGTTCGGAGGCTTGCAGCATAAGCAGGAACAAGGGCGTCTTCGAATTTCGTGCGGCTGGTAACTTTGTAGTTCCCTTGGCTGACGGCGTTAACAAAATGGGTGAACTCCTCCCTCCAAATAAAGCGCCGTGGGATGCCACAACAGACAAATAGCTCGATGAACGCGTCGTCGGCTTGCTGCTCAAGATTTTTGCGGCCCTCCGTGCGGTATTTGGTGAGAGCAATGGGCTGAGAGCTGCTGGGCTCGCGCGCCGTTCCCCGGGGTGTCGATGCCGGGGTGGATGTCTGAGAAAGGAGCGTGCGTCGTCGCCGCCGTGCGAGCAGTTGGTGAAAGCCGAACTAAATGTCACATCATTAAGCGCACTGATCGTGACAGAAGCCGGACGGCACACGCCAAAATATTGCTCAATATTAGGGCCGCGGAGAAGCCCAGATTTATTTTTCCCGTGGTTTTTAAGATGTGTACATAGCCCTATTACGAGGTCTAAGCTTGGATCGGCCTAGTGGGTGAGCCTGGTAAACTCTGGACGAAACGCGGTTATCGGGGACAGACCCGCGATCACCAGTACCAAAAAGGGAAGTCCGCGGACATTATATGGTTTTGCCACGAAGACTCGTGGCAACGCACCGTTAATTTCAAACTCCGACACAAGCACATTCAATGGTAGGCCGGTTTCCCCCCTCTGCAGGCACTTGTTGCCGGGTGAAACGATGGCATAGCATGACTAGTCAAAATGATTGTTGCAGATTTTTCAGATCTGGTTCGGACGTACCTCAACTGCTCAACTCGGACCACAAATCCCCCCAAATTTCTGGCATCTGAAGAGATATAAAAATTCGGCAGTAATCATTCGGTTCTAAAATGTGTATAGAGTATATCTTCTGCAAAATCCTGTACCAGCACTCTTTGTAGAGGCAGGAAATTCTAGGAGGAGGGGCAGAGTGCAGTCATCCTAAGTCTTATATCCACCAACTTTCAAGCCTCAACTTCAGCGCCATACAGGACCTTAGGAATGTATATAACATTTGAGCGCCGAAAGTCAGCTTTCTGATTGTATAGAACGGTGTTCTGAGCAAAGAGAGGTGGAAATAGGGGGGGGATTTCCAAATGCGGCAATACCGGTTTTCACATCGCTGATTTCCGGCAGGGCTGCCGACCATCACCTTCGGAAGAGTCTTTGCTTCAACTTTGCTTCCTCCTCCATGTCCTCCCTGGCTACCTTCCAGAGGCCGAGAATGTCATCACACTCTGTCATGACAATGTCACAGCAATCATGCGCCTGCGCATCAAGGACCTGGCGAGGTTGGTCTGGATCTAAGTAGAAGCAACAACCATAGATTGAAAGTAGACATGAAATGGTTAATTTACAGTTTTTTTGGGAGGAAATTTAACCCCCATGTTTTTCACATATTTTACTTTCAGAACGTGGGGAATCCCCCTTTCCTTTTTTGGCTGCAGTTGCATATCACAATTTAAAGTGGTTTTATCTAAGCGCCTTTGGTGCCTATCCAACCCAGTTGTTTTGGATCATAGAATTTACTCTCAAAATTGAACCTAAAGGTTCAGCGCCCGCCTCGAAGAGGCCCAATCCCAAGTCATGAATAAATCTGCAAAAGTCATTACAGCAGAAAGGGGTTGAAATCACTAGTTAGTCGGTCAAGAAAGTGGGACGGTGCGGTGTCGAGGGTAGTGGTCAATAGTTTTATCGTTCAGCCTGGGAGGCAAGTAAATAATCATTTGTAATCGTAACGGCGACGTAGCGAACTCACCACGCCAACCAAGCCTTGCGCGTCCCAAACCGCGCCCAAATGGTGAGCTCCACCGCGTTGAGCCTTGCGCAGGAAATGAACGATGATAATCGCACCGTAGTTACAGCCATTTTCAGAAAAGAATGCCCTTTTGATCAAATGCCCCACGCTCGATTTTGCAGCTTGCTTACCCTTGTTTGACCGTGCATCCGTCTCGTAACGCCTTCAGCTTGATTGGTTCCACTTTTTCTGTGCGGATTTTCTGCTTCTCCAGGATCCCCTGAATCTACTGCGGCAAGACTGGAAGTCTGCAGCCGTGAGCTCGGCTTTGGTGCTTTGGAGAGGTCCAGGGGCAATAATGTATTTCGGCGCCTGTACATTAGATAATCCCTGGAAACCAGCGTTCCTCAGGGGACCGTGCCGTGCAATGCTACCAAACTACCTACCTACCACCTAGCTCCACCCCGTTGACCGCCCATTCAATGTGTCTCCACTTGTCTGCACAACTCAAGTCCACCAACCACCCATGGCCAGAGATCCCCAGCGGCAGGTGGCGGAGCGAGGACCGTCCACCCGTCTTGTTCCCGGCTGTGCTCCCGGTAGTGACGTGCGTTCGAAACTTCTTTGTGAGACATCCTTAGATCCTAGAGAGAGAGAAAGTGAGAATGGGGGATTTAGCTCGACCTGAATGCCTAAATATGTTGGACCTTGGCTTGGAGTCACACCACCGCGTATCGTTTCTATGACGCAAATGTGGAGCAAAACGGGCCACGAGACGGACGCAGGGTCAAACAAAGGTAAGCAAAATCGAGCGTGGAGCATTTGATCAAAAGGGCATTCTTTTCTGAAAACGGCTGTAGTGTACGCGAAGCGAGACAGCAAACTGTGTCCTGCAACGATATGAGAGTGGGGTTAACGGTAGAAACTGTACGCACTGACTTAAAGGTACCTCCGTCGCAGCTATATCACCCCGCACCGAGAATTGGCCAAATGTGAATCGTAGGATCGAGAGGCGGCGGTCTGGGATATTGTGGCCTAGGTGTCAGCGTTGTGCAGAAGTGCGCGGGAGGTCTAAAATTAATGAGATAGAGAGGGACAGTGGATATCATACGCACCGACGATAATCCACGCCCCCATCGAGATCTGGTGAGTCGCAGCATTTAGCGGTGCTCCGTCAGGAATATTGGGACGTGGGTGTTGGCGCTGCGTGCAACAGCGAGCGTTCTGGGATGCATGAGCACGGTAGGAACAGTAGATGGGGATACGGACCGGTAAGAATCCAACGCCACAACAAACTTGGTGAGGCATAGCATTGAGTGGCGCTGGGTGGTACTACTGTGCGCAAGAGCGGGCAGGCGTTCTACAACGGATGAGACAATCGATCGTGGTGGTTGTGCGCAAGAGCAAGAGATGGCTTCCCGATTAGGCGTTGTTGAGTCTGGCGGTCGTGGTCCGCTGCTTCGATTGGCAGGTGGCGGTAAAGGGATAATACGGCACATGCCACAGCGGAAGAAGCTGGTCACTGCCCTCTTTTACATTCATCTGGAAGCTGTGGTCTGGTTATGGAGCGGGAGATAACACGTCGTGATGCATGGCTGTACAGGAGGTATTTATGTCCTCGAAATCGGTGAGAATGGAATAACCAAAAGTGGTGGGCAGGCAACTTCGGGGTTGGCTGACAGACAGAATTGCTGGTTTATAAGTGCCAGTCGGTTTTTAGTGGGGAAGATTTCACCATTAGGCCGTGAGTGCCTCCCAATATTGCTGTGAATCATGTGATATCCGCGGTTAGAACGAACTCCGATCTTTAATCACTTCACAGCCCTTGACACAGATCCCTCCTCTCTTCCTCCCTCTACCATGTTTGTACCCCCCAATGAAGCATGCAGCCCCTCCCCACAGAAACCAGCAAAAGGAAGTCAGCTTTTCAAGTTCAAACCCTCCCCTCAATCAAAGTCAGACTGGCTTGCTGGCTGGCTCACCACAGTAAAAGTGATCGCAGCAGGGGCAGAGTGCATCCCATTCTGGTATGTCAAGGGAGTCTTTGGGATGGTTTTAGTCATTTTGGAAACAGTGGAGGTTTGCTAATGTGTTTGTGGGTAACTCTGTGTCTCTGTCTAACGTGGCTGGTACAGAAAGTCAAGCGGAATCGAGACGACCTGAAAGAGCTTCTGTGTGGGAGAAGTTCTTCTCCCACACAGAAGCTCTTTCAGGTCGTCTCGATTCCGCTTGACTTTCTGTACCAGCCACGTTAGACAGAGACACAGAGTTACCCACAAACACATTAGCAAACCTCCACTGTTCCCAAAATGACTACGACCATCCCTAAGGCTCCCTTGACATATGGCAATGGGAGGCACTCCGCCCCTGCTGCGATCACTTTTGCTGTGGTGAGTAACCCGGCAAGCCAGTCTGACTTTGATTGAGAGGAGAATTTGACTTTGAAGACCAGCTTCCTTTAGCTGGTGTGTGAGGAGGTGAGCTGGATGCTGCATTGGGGGTGGACATGGTGGACATGGTGGACATGGTGGGAGGAGCAGAGAGAAGCACATGCTGTCATGCTGTCAAGTGATCAAAGATCGACGCTGTTCTGATCGCGAACATCACATGATTCACAGCAGTATTTAATATTGGGCGGCCCACGGCCTAATAGTGAAATCTTTCCCCGTAAAAACAGGCTCATACATATAAACCAGAAATTCTGTCCATCAGCCGACCCCGAAGTTGCCTGTCCACCATCTTTCAATATTCTTCTCTAACCAATGTCGAGGACATAAATTATGAAGGCCACCATTGGACAAAAAACAATTGATTTTGATTGACATCGGGGATCATAGAGGATCATAGGAGATCATTAGTTATCATGACCTTTCCTACACTCTCATCGGCATTCATTATGACCGTCACTGCAATTCATCCACTTTCACAGCAGATCCCGAAATCAACACCGCTTTTCACGATGAAGGGTTATGACAACGAAATCTGTAACCATTTTATCCTGGTATGTTTCCAATGGCCGTCCTCAATTCCGTCATCACGGCAATTCACAGCACTTCATAATGAGCCTTCATAATCTCATTGCTTGGCTCCGAAGTCTGAAACATGCAAAGTCGGACTCCTCCTGTTGAAACGGTGCAGTGGTGTGTGGCTGTGAATTATAATGCTACCCGAGTAAACCCTTGGTCTTAACTCAACTCAACACCAAATTTCAACAACAACAACAACCAACTACTGCTTTATTGCAAGGGGGTTGGTCAGGCATATCAACCATAAATTTCAATAGTGTGCACTGGGGTCTTACAATCGTCAAGGTCCGAATTCAGCTTGGACATGAACTGGCGCGTGCAAAAGGCAAAGCCTTCAGAGAGTTTATCCCTATCTCACATCTGACTGGCTGAAAATCCAGCTCTGGCCCTCAGTTCTGATGGTACGGGTGTTCGAAACATCAACTACGAAGCGCGGCACATCACCTACGAGGCTCCTACCTACACCTCCGACCCAAAGGAACCCCCGACTGCTTTCAAAACTCGGTTTGTCGAGGTAGAACATTCGCTCGACCACACGGCCCAAAGTCAATTCGATGGATGGGGCATCGCAAATCAAAAAATCATCGAAATATACACTAACAGTCCTCTCGGCCATCGCGATAAAATTGAGGGTGTAACGTATGAGACGGACGATCTCTGGCGCAAAACGTTCTCCTACCACTCTGATCATGCACCGGATGTTGGCGCATGCACACGCAAAGTTCAGGAGAAGAAGTCAGAGGTTGTCGAGTCGGATTTAGGCAAAGAAGCGGTGGGAATGATGACGCCGAACGAAATCGAGGACAAGCTTTGGGAGGTTGTTCAGGAGATGTGCGATGATCCTGAGGGTTTAGATCCAAGGTATCGTGCTACCTCAATCACTATTCGTCGGCTCGCCTTTTAAGTTCTATCAACAGTGCTCTACCTGACGAACTTCGGAACGATGCAATCCAATCTTTGGCAACACACCTCGGTTCTACCGCATACGAAGAGCTTCCAGAGTTCCAGCAACTGATCCTGAAACGTTTCATCAAGGTCAGTTGCTGGGGCCATAAAGATTTGAATGCGACGGCGGGTGGAGTTAAAGCCATGGAGGGAGTTTGGGAGGAATTAGGACTGACACCCCCAGTTCTCCTCGCTAACAAGGATAACGCGGCGACCATAGCTTTGGGCGAAGATGCCGATTCCGACGCCGTCGAACGTGCCGTGAAGCAAGTAAACGCGGTGCCGCAAAACTCATTTCCATCTGTGGCGCGCTCTTTCGACACAAGGAAGACAAAAAGGGACACCAAGATCTTCACAGACACTATTTTACTAAGGTCAAATTCGACATCACCGGCACCCACTCCACCGTAAAATTCCCTGACATTCAAAATGCCCGCTATGGAACCTTGCTGAGCGGCGCCGCGGAACTTGTCACCTATCGCCCTTCCTACATCGAATTTCTTCGTCTCATATCCGATTCCAAACAGACGCCAGGCTTGAACCATTTGGAGCAGAATGCTTTGAATGGTATTCTTTGCGACCACACGATGACCGAGTGCTGCGCAATGACTCTTTACAAAGAGGCCTTTTCCGATGGCATCGTAGCGGCGGCTCGAGCACCCGGTGTCAATCATCTCGACTTGGGACCACTTTACCAATAAACAATCATGCATCTTCAAACGGTGATTGATAACCCCGACCTTCTGCTTGATCCTACCACTCCTTGCTCCGAGGCAACGGCCGATGGGAAGCCCTTTCGTAACCAGTTCGCCGTTGATTCGGTCCATTTCATGGCGTCGAAACTGCCGCATCTCGAGTCGATTCTGGTTGGATTTTTGAAAGGAGCGCTAGAAACGTGGAAGAAGAAGACTTTTTCATCTGAATACGACGAGGACGGCCTGATCAACTCCCTCACCCGAGCTGAGAAGGTCCTCTACTTCATCCCTCCCACCAATGATCGGAACGAGAGTGTCTTCGGCGGCTTGCGCTTACATTCACGGTACCGGTCCGCCAGCACTGTTGTCCATTTTAGCGCGCATACCGGTTCGCATGCCGGTAGCACGTAGTGTCGCGTACAGCTTCTTGTTTTCCTCCTGTTTCGATTTTATTGTGCTGTTGAAGCGACTGATTTGCTGAAGTAGGGTTTCAATACGTAGAGATTCGGATGCGGCAATGGTTTCTGCGGTCTGGGCTCGCTGAATGGAATGTAGAACCTGTTGTTTGAGAAGTGCGATTCTGGCCGTGAGCATGGATTTGTCGCGTAGAAGCCGATTAATGCGCTGGTTCTTCTGCTTAATGACTGAATCTTGCTCTGAGATCGTATGGTAGGCACTGTCGAGGTCAACCTCCATGTTTTCCAGGTTTTGAGCAGCCACAGCATTCTCCGCTTGAAGGGAGGTAATCAGCATCGCGGAATTGGTGAGATTAGCCTGTAAAATATTGTTTTCAGAGCGGAGTTGAGAGTTGGAGGATCCCAGCAACGAGATTTCTGTGCTTTGATGGTCGATTCGGTCCTGCAGGGATGCGATGTACGCTTGTGCGCGCGTCGAAGAGCGAGGCGGTATCTGTGTTGCAGGGGCAATGCTATTTGACTTCTGGCCGCCGTGGCGGGCTTTGCACGCGGTAACAAGGACATTGTTTTGTTTCTTGGACCTCCCGGTGTTGTTGCGACCCATTGCGACTGTGGAAGCAGGAAAAGCGCGACGCAACGTCGAATGCTACAGCTTTGATCGTGTTACCTGTCACAGGTCACGACAGATGATCCCCGTTCCGTGGCGGTGGTCCACGTTTCAGGCACACCGATGATGGTCCATCTTATCTTTTCGAAGACGTGGATAAGGGACCGAAGAACAAAATTTTCAGAGGAATTTGCAGGGGACACAATGTTTCTTTCGGTGCAGCTGGAACGGTTCCGAATTCCACCACTGTGTGTCGAGTTCTGAACTTTTTTGAAATCCCTCTGAATGTTTTGTTCGAATATCATTTTTAAAGAAATTTTCGGTAACGGTTTAATTTTCGCGCAGATGTGGCAACGAATGAGGGGCGATTTGGGGTCGTAGGAAATGGGAAACAGCCTCGAATCAAAGCGCAAACAGAAACAAACAGCACACTTGGCGATCGTCAGATGCTCCACCCCATTGCCACTGCAGGCCTTGTCCTTCAGCCGCGCGCCGGCACCGACGACCACATCTGGAACGGCGCGGGCGGTGTGCATCGTCAAGGAGAGAAGAGAAAAATGATCTGATTTGTAATTGACGTGACCGCGTTACCTCACGTCACACAGCCCCTCTCTCTCGTATATAATTACTGACACGCGGTGGACACCTTCGTCGAGCAGAGGTTAGCTAACGCATAATATCGATTGTTGGTATGTATGCAGCTTATATCTCGCGCAAATGGGACGCTCTTGAGACAATGTTGATAGAACAACTTCATTTTTCTCAAAAATAATTTTCCTGCTTCAATTATTTCGCAATAGATCATGGAGCAAGATGGCTGTTCGGCGGAGAGGTTTGCTTCTGCTTCGGGGGCGCTGTCGCATCGCTCTGGCCCGAATGTTAATTTCCCTCATATTAGCTTACAATGCTTTGGCCACGAACCTTCAGGGGACTCAGCAGAAGCATGCGGGAAAGCAGTCGGGGTTACACCCATCAGGGCAGAATTCGTTACACTGACGTTTCGCGATCTGCACCCGACCGCTTCCGGGTTAACTAGGTACAATATTGAATGCAATTGACGTACCGAAAGCCCTCTGGCGTTCGACGACGACGCGGAGGGCACAGCCACAGCTGCGGCTGCGAAGTATATGAGGGCGAGA
This sequence comes from Mycena vulgaris, assembly GCA_029204335.1. Lineage (NCBI taxonomy): Eukaryota > Fungi > Basidiomycota > Agaricomycetes > Agaricales > Mycenaceae > Mycena > Mycena vulgaris. The sequence goes on from JARGYA010000182.1 coordinate 60,024, forward strand.
GATACGAGAGTATGAAGTTGCATTTAGTATGATGGGAGGGATCAGACTTGAAGTCAGGGATGCGAGCGCGGCGGGCTTTTATCCGGGAAGGGTCACCGTAAGTGCGGATGTCAGCTGCAGCGATTTGTCGTTACGCTGATTAATTCCGTCTAAAAGGAAGCCTGAACAGAATGTACGTGCCTGAAATTAAGTCAGCCGCACACCCGGGCGCTTATCTTCCTATTTTTGAGAGCCAGAACAAGGAGAATGATCGCATCCCTGTCATACATAGAGTATACGTACGATTGCGGATATCCGCTGGGTACCCCGCTGGGTACGTACCCAGAAGCTAATCGGGGTACCCAGTCACAATATACGATTTATCCCGGATCCGGATCGTCACGGCTCCACAGTCCGATCAGTGCATTGCCACCGTTACCACGCGGCTCCCTATCTCTTCCCACACCCAAAGCAGGAGATCGCCGCCTGCTTCTCGCTCGCGTACGGGCTCTGCGCGTCGAACGACAGCCGGAAACAACACTAGAGCAGGAGGAGTAGCTCCCTTCTTCGACTAATTCACCCTGGCCGTGGCTGTCAGCCAGTAATTTCTACGATAAAAATCGTCCTAAATCCATCAAACACGGCTGGCACCCTCGCTTAGCGTCCCTTAAGCTTGCGCTCTCTTGCAAATTACTCGGTCCATTGTGCGGATTCAGCCCACCAGGCACGTTCCATATCACAAGCACCGAACACGTGCGATTTTTTGCGGAAACCAGTACGTGATTTCTGCCTCGCACAAATTTTCAGCTCACAAACAGCTTTCAAAGCCTCCTCTACCACCAGTAAACGCTCGAACATCCCCCGAAATCTGTAAAGCTACTAACCGGTCCGCATGTACGTCCATCCACTCAGTTCTAGGCCCTGTGTGTATACAAAACTGCCTCTGACTTGCCCGGCGGCAACAGCAGCACTGTCTCTTGATACGACGCAGTGGCGCGCCAAAGAAGCTCGTTCCTGGTTACGTCTTTCTCTCAGGTGCGTACTGGCGCTCATTTTGCGCGTTAAATCGCGTTGCAAAGCCCTAATAACGCGGTATTTTTTTGCAGATTTAATCATGTCTCCCTCAAGATCAAGCCCCGCTTCCCCAATTCAGTTCATTGCCTTTTCACCATCTCCATCACCTGCGACCCGCAAACGCCAGCGCTTAAATGCCACCCCAATACCTGTGACACCAACGCGCCACCGAGTTCTTGCCCCAGCTCTTCCCCATTCTCCGTACCGATTTGATTCCAATGATCAAGTTGTCGACAATCCCGCACCAATACCTCCTGCCGCGTCGCTCCTCACCGGCGTACCTCCTGCCGCTGATCCTGGGCACGTCTTACCTGCAAACACGATGCAAAGCTCTCTGGACCAGTTGGAGGAAAAGTCTCATGCGATCCGGCAGGCTATTGCGGCGCAGGAGCAGTCTGACAAGGAAACTGGCGTGACGTTTTTAACAACTACTGCCGCTGGTGGGACGCGGATCAAGCGCGCCTCCTCACTGCCGATCCATCCCACATTGTTATCCCTGCTTTGCCTGTCATTCCTTCAAAGGTTACCTTTTTCCTTGAGTACGAGACAACTCGTCTGCAGGTGCGTACCATTTTCACCTTGACTCGAGTCCGTGCACTGATTATTACCAATAATCTAGAAGCGGAAGCGTGACGATGGTTCGTCGTCGACGGCCACACTCGGGGTTTCTGGCGTGAAACAAGTCATCTCCGCTCTCGAGCACTGGCGCCTGAATAACCAACACAAGTACTCGGACGTTCCGGCGGCGCAAATCGGACTCCGCCACGACCTTCGTATTAAAACCTTTGAAAGTGCAGCCGCGCACAAAGAGCCAGTACGAGTCCAGAAAGCCCATAAACTAAAGGCACAGGGCACTAATGCGGGTAAGCAACAGATATCATCTGTCTTTCTTGATTAATTTCTTCGTTAGATACCTTTACGCCCGTCGATCTGATGAAATGTGCTGCCTGGTGCTTGACTGACTTCAAAGGGCCGTCAAATATTTACATCGGTCTTCGGGATCGAGCGATGCTGCTCACCTCTTGCTCTGTCGCATTTCGCGGGGACAGCACACGCAACCTACTCCTTTCCGACCTGTTCCGCACCGACGTAATCATGAACGCGAAGGGCCTCGGGGAGATTGTTCCGGTGTGCTTTCCACAACTTTGTGGCCTTGATTCGAGCTTGATGGATACTTTCTGATTTTCCAGGCACTCACGATGCTCGCCGACAATGCAAAGCACAATCAAACGGGTAGAACTGACGAGCACGGCGCTTTTAGACATCGCCACGTTGAGCTCTGTCCAGTTGGCGCGATTGCGCTGCTGCTGTTCTCCTACTACCACATTCGCAGTTGCTCGATCCTGGACTTTGCTCCCGATTTCACTGACCCGGAATATGGCGACTATGGGAAGCGCGAGTGGTATGGTATCCATCTCTTCCCAGCCTCGCAGAATCCGATGGCGGAAATGACATATGACAGTGAGTTATTAGCCATTAATTATATCAGTGCAAGGGGAGCTCATCTACTCCCAATAGACCACCGCAATCGCGTCAATTTAATATACAAGAAGAACGGTATCAATATTTCCAAGGTTACACACGCAGGTCGGGAATTCTCGGTCAAGACGGCGCGAGAATATGGGGCTACCGTTGACGGTGCTAAGGCACTTGGTGGATGGAGCGAAAGTGGCTCATTCAGGCCTTGCTACGACCGTGCGCTCCCTGTAGATGCGCTCCTCGGCGCCGCTATGTTTGATGGAGCGAGGCCGGAGACTCATTTTCTGGCCCGCGAATTCCTTGGTAAGCGCCGCAGTCTACTTTACAGGGTTTTCATTGACGCCTCGCCTCGACCAGAACCTCCTGCCGCCCTCGTTATTCAAATATTCCCATGGGTTGAGGACCAGCGTGCTGCTCTTGAGGCTCGTGAGCGCGACAACCCACTTGCTCGGGACATTGCTTTGCACCAGATCCTCAAGCTCCTCGTTTGGTTTCGTACCCTGCTTCTCCAAGACTCCGCACTCCTCTACGTGAAATATCCCCTTGCCCCGCTCTTCCAGTATCCGCCATTCAACTCGCCTGCATTTCGGACTTTTGCAGGGTCATCTGCAGATCTTATTGCGGATGTGGAGGCCCGCAGTCGCCTCTCCGTCAAAAACCTCCCGCAACGGCTTGTCCAAGGCTTCCGCGGCGCAATCTCAGGTGTCACAATGGCACAACGAGCCGCACAGAACGAGACACGGGACCGTCTGCTCAGTTTGGATGCCAAAATCTCAGCTCTTACGCAGCAAGTCCAAGAGAAGGGAGGCCCGAGGCGACAGCCACACCAAGAGCCTGGTAAGACTTTCAAATGCTATCAATGTTCAGTTCCTATGCTCAGATTGTCCCCGCAGTTATTTCACCCCCACCGCCGCCCCTGCTCTCATCCGCAGTCCCACCCGCTGTTGAAATCTCCGCAGAAACGTCGGCGCGGCTTGGTCTGGACTTCTTCGATGACAATAGAATACCAGGCATGTCAGGAATGCTCGGATTCGACGAACTGATGCCTTGGAGCGAGGGTTACTCCTCCTCCTCCTCCGCTGCCTCTGTCACCACTCCCCTTTCTCTTCCGGAATCCCTGCATGCGCCAACACCACCGGCTACGAATGTATCCGGATTCACTGTTTCTCAGACGATGGCATGGAATCTCCTAGCCCTCAGGTACAGTGACGCTCGCTTGCGGCGGCACCAGTGGGAATGGGTCGAGAAATCGAACTCATTCCTTCCTCTTTACTCTTTCCAACCCGTTCCCAAAATTACGGACATCTGGGTCGAGTGGTCGGCCGGGCTCAACGGGTTCTTATCGGTGCGGGAGTTGAATGAAGGTTGGAATGCGAAATGGAAGCGCGACGCCAACAAGATCAAAAGCGAATCGAGCCGACGGACCCGGGTCATCGAACTCATCAACCGTCTCACTTCAAAGCCCAACTGGAACTTGGAGCTTGCTCTCCGTTTCATTCGGGAAACTTACGAGAACGGTGGCGAGTTCCGAACGACCCGGGCATTTTGCGATTATCTCCAGAAGAAGGGTAACCCCAATGCAGTGTTTCTCCGTTCCCATAGCTTTATTCATTAGTTCATTTACTTGCGCATTTACCTTCACAAAAAAACATGTCCACGCTAGAGAATAATGTGAAAGCTCCAATTCTCTGCACTCATACTGCGGAATCCCTCGCTCTAATTCGAACACATTATCAGACTGTTACTCATACCCTCAAATGATTTCTCTAAGTGGTTGAATGTAAAATCTGAGGTCAAATAACCTGAACCATTCCGCTTGTCCGCGGAGGATCAGATTTTGATGATCCCCGAACACATTGCGCATAGGGGGAAAGGGCTGTCCAGCCATTTCTGGGGCTTTTCGCAGTTCGAGATGGTGCTCTTACAAAACTCCAGGCCGAACGAATGAGTAGTTCCTGCACCGAGATCACGAACATTGTGTTTGTGCAGTATTTGCACCCGCCAGAGAAAGCCGTTCAATGCCGCCCGAGACTTCGAGATTTTGATGCACCAGCTATTTCTGGTGTTTCTAGCACTTCTAAATGGTCCTATCCCAACGCTTCGGGTCGAATAAATCAGTGGATCCCACGCCGAGGTCACGAACATTTTGGTTGTGCAGTGTCATCTCCCGCAGTAGAGAAGTGTTCAAAGTCAATCACAACTTCAAGTTTCCACTTTACCGACTATTTCTGGGGGTTCTAGCACATATTGACGGTACTCTTACAAAATTCCGGGTCGGGAAACTCTTAGGAAACTCAGTGGTTCCCGCACCGAGGTCTCGAACATGTTGTTTGTGCAGTGTTTACACCGGCCGGCGAAAGCTGTTGTCAACCAGGCTTCGCAATGCTGAGCGAGAATCGGCTGGTATAATTGCATAGAATATACATAATAATGGGATCGATCTGTCCTGGACTCATCACACAGTCAAATGGAAGAACATAAATCAACTTCGAGCAAAAACCAAAACAGACTACAAAAAATACATTCAACATCTAGACGTCGATGACATGACTCTCTGCCCATTCTATGAGGAAGCCCTTTAGTTCAGCAGCTTTCGGTTCAGCTTCGTCGGATTTGTTGATCTCATCCACAACTTGCTGGCTGAAATTCGGCCCAGGAGCTATATAAGCGTTGATGATGTTAATCATCTGGACAGCTTCAGATAGCGAGGTGGAGCCGATTTCAAGGGCTGCCTGGATAGTGCTTTTAGAAATCATCTATAGGCTGTGAGAATTGCGAGTGCAAACAAACATGCGAACAAGACTTACCTTCACGGAAATGGCATCCGGTGACTTCTGTTTGTAGAAGACTTCATTGACATCAGAGACAAACCGCCAGGACTCTACACGGTCAATGTTCTGCAGAACCCTGTTCCGGTTCGTGTTGAATTTCGCATACCCAGGACGATGACCGATTTTCTCCTTCAGCCATACAACTTGCGCTTCACTTGGCGGCTTGATACGAGTTCGGGCTGATCCGTTGTAAGTAGGCGCTGACGCTGTTGTGGTTGAATGAACAGCCTCGGGCTCTTCAATTAGTGTTTGAAACGCCGCCTGTGCAGCCCGGTCCGCTGCTGGACTGTCGTCATGACTAGGTAACATCTGGCAACTGCGTCAGAAAGGTGTTGATGCGAGATGGGCAGACTAACACGGTGAACGCGAAGATTCAACCGATTATTCTCGGGGATAGTAAGCAGTTTCGGCTCCGGTAGGTCGCTCTTGATGGGCTCCCCGGCTTTCATTCCCAGAAAATATTCTGTGTAGGTTGAATCGATGCGATCAGGAACACCGATACGTCCGGAGCCTCGGTAAAATCAGAGACAGACGCAAGAGAGAGCGAAGATGAGTACTCACCACTCAATTTTCCTATGGAACTCTGGAGGGCCGAGAAGATTTCTAACGCATCGGCGCGCCATTGACCCGTGTCACCATCGACAGCGATTACTCTGACGTCGACGCGTTGAGAAGTATTTTCCGGAGAGAATGCCGAGCGACGGTCATCGATTAACAGCTGAATTCCTTTGATATCAGCCGTAGAACCTGCGCAATTCATCAACATTTTTCAACGAGTTAAGACTATCTTACCAATTTGATTAGGTGAGCTTGCAGGTTCATCTCTGCGAAAACTATCCGGAAGGGTAGCAGGGGACGATGATGGGACTGCGGGTGAGTGGGAATGAGATTTAAACGATGAGATATTGAGTTAAATACCGTTCGAAACATTGTTTATTGCTGGAGGTCCTAGATTACCCAGGCCTGCACCAGACGTAGATGAATCGAGGGTGCTAAAGCCATATTTCACGTCAAGGAGTATCGCCTTCATGCTGTCCATGTTTTCCTTCTTGAGTCTGCCTTCTGTAAACGGCCATTTCGCAATTTCACGCCTGATGAGACCAACGAGTTCAGGCCGTTTCAATGCTGCCCTGGATATAACAGTTTCAGCGATCAGTGGTTTTCAGATGCGAATAGAGCGCACAGGTCGTCTGCCTTGTAAGGCCTTTCCATTGCAGTGGGAGGGAGGTAGGTGAGGAGAGAAACAGGAGAGAAACAGACAAGCGACGCCCACCTCCTAAGCCGATCGGGGACAAGCCAAATCGGGTCGCCGAACGTGCATTCCCCGTTCCTCGATCGAGGATCCGCAGTGTGACAGCCGAGGGAAAGCTCAAACGAGGCCTTCGGGACATCACCGTTCGGCATTACCTCGATCGAGGGCCCCAAACGCGCCGTTCTGCCCGTTTGGTGGTGCCGAAAGCGGCTATCACGCCCGAAAAGGAAATCCCATCAGCGGGGTACCCAGCGCACTATGTTACGTAAGGTACCCGCGGCACCCAGGAGGGCGCCCACAGTTAACATACATCTAAACACATGGGCAGATTTGACGCTCATCCAATCCACGGTTGTCGGCGGATGAATCCCAGGTATGTGGAACCTCGTTGTCTACCGCCCACTCTAGGAGACCCGGCCTCATCGATCCTATGGGTCATTTTTCCTTCTAACCTAATATTGATGCCCGACTTCGAGGATATTTTTCCTGCTGGGGCTGAACACTACAAAGCTAGAGCACGCACCGCTCGCTGCTGTGGACACCGCATCATGGTGATTGAAGACATGACGGGACGATTGACACCGAAGGAACTTGTACAGCTATACATGGCCCCCATCGATTGTCACTTGATCCACGGATGTGAAGTATCGCCGGACAGTGAAGACATGCATGTCAAGCAATTATGTAAAGTTCAAGTTAGCTTCGTACAGAAATGCTCAATCTCCATCGTCGCTCCATGATTACCCTGCTCTTCACAGAAATCGGGATAATGCCCCTCCGAATACGACCCCTCTTACTCGATGTCAGCCACCTCGTTTATTTCCTTGGTCTAAATAATGACTCTTATGCCCGGGCCACTCTCAATAGTTCGATCGAACTTTTCGGCAAGGGTAAAATGTCATGGGCCAAAGATCTCATCAAGGCTGCTTCGAGAATACCATTCCAGCATCAGCTTCTGCACCAACTTTGTGTAATTCTCGATGTGACAAATAGAAGTAGGTCGAGTTAATACGAGTGCTGGGCAGCGGAATGGAGAATGGGATATCTGGCATTCTGAGTACGTTCTCATTTCCCACCTTTTCTTTTGATATACCGTGCCAGCGAGCCGTGGTCCCGCCCCACATTTATTCCCCTCGCCTCGGACACGCGGGCCGAGTCTTCTCAGTCCTCACTCTGCGCGTGTGCCCCGCAAGCCTCCTTCACTTGGCGTCTCAAGGTGCGCAACCTTACACGCTTACTCCAATCCTTATGTACTTACATTCTCAAGTCCCTGCGGCGGGCTCGCCTACAGGTACGTGCTCCCCTCTCTTCTCTGCCTTCCGTCAGCGCGTACGTTATCGCGAGGACGGAGCGCGTTCCGTTCCCGCCTCTGCACGAGCGCCTACTCGCGCAGACATGCGGCGCGTGTCGTCCCAGTGCGCGGGCGCCGTGTCGGGTACGAAGTCAGCGCCCCGCGCCCTTGCGCTCGTCCGGTGGACGACCCAGCTGCGGCCTGGGTGCAAGTGCGAGTGCCCAGCGCCCGCGGTGCGGCGTGCACGCGCGGCCTTCGGGCGAGGAGGAGCGTGGCGAGGGCGGTGCGGGGAGTGCGCGGGGGGGCATCGTGTCCCCGTACTTATGGGAATGCGGCGGGGGATGTCGCGCGGGATGTGGCGGTCGATGTCGTGAGCGAGGCGCCCGGATGGGGTGCAAATCCGAGAAGGAGCGCGCCGCAGGCGGTGCGGACAGCGCGCGTGGGGAGGCGCCAAGTCCCATACTCGCGGACATGCAGCAGAGCAGTTAGCGAGATGTGGGCGTGCGGGGATGGACTGGGCGCGAACGGAGTCAGCGCGGGTAGACGATGCATGCACCGGTTGATGCAGTGAGCGATGCGACCGCGCGTGGGACGTTTGTGCGCAGGGCGGGGGGTGGTGCGAGGATGAGGAGCGCGGCGCGGGCGTTACGGCGATCGCGTGCGGGGACATACCGAGATTAAGTCCCCGTACGCGCGAGCTGTACACTCGCCGTGCGTCCCCGACGGGCCTCCGCGCCCCTCCCGCGTCCCATTGACCCCAAGTCGTTGTCAACGGCGGTACTTCCGGCGACGGTATACACCTCCATCGCCCTACCTCTCCCCAAGGGCCCCGCCCCGCCCGTCGCGTCCGGCCTACATCGGCGCGCATCCTCGCTGGATCCAGCGCTCTGTCCGGGATGGTGATCCCTCATGGTGCGTCTCTCGTTTTCTTCAGGGTGGGAATCGGATGGTGATCTTCTGTGATAACTTCCACTGTATGTTTCTTTCGTCACTTGTAATCTTCACACCACAAACGAGGATCATTTACTGGTACGGACTCAAATAAACTGTAAGCCACTTGTAAATCGATTCGTTGGTCCCCCCATTTCTGGTAGCGCATCTAAGGACTGAGAGTCCTGGCAGACGTTTAAGCTCGTCGGAATACATGTTTCAAAAAAGACAGCTCTTATCCTTCATGGCATCCTTGATCGGAAAACAGCGGGAATGGAGTTGGATCTGTGTTCGCGTTTGGCCTTAGAGCGGCGCCATTTTGAGTCGAGTTCATCCAGGGCTGCAACCATATGGCGTGCCCTATTCGTGCCCGCGTTCTGCGGCGCCCGAGTTGCGAGGCATATCGGCGCTCACGATATTGTTTTATTAGTAGAGGATCTCAACCCGTCGAGCACGGGAAAGAGGATGATCGATTTTCACAGGGGCTCGGGCACGGATCGAACGGGCTCCTCCTGCATAATATACTTAACGAATCCCGGGTTCGAGGTGAGGACCATCTACCACGGAGACGATCGAGCCCTTTAGAGTCCCTCGCTTTATTAGAATGGCAGTTCAGCTCTTCTTCAAGTCGAATTTAACGTGAGATAGTTTCGCTTTCGTCTTTGGGGGTTTGGCTAAAATTTGAAACTTGAGGTTCATAATTTTTCTCTGGATCTGCTAAGGATCTGCTGTAGAGGAGCCAAAAATCAATCACATATACAAATCAATGGTCGTACTTAGACCTAGGGATGATGATCAGATATTCTGCATTTTCCTTGGATGGGCGGCTCCAACAGGCGGCAATCAAAGGCAGCAGTTTGCCGTAAGTCACGTTGTTCGGGATAAGGTGACAGTCACACGCTGACCGCAAGCCACGATGCCCGAAAATCTGCCTGCAACACCGAGCCTTCCACGCGAATTGGAGCGACATATATTCGAAATGATAGCCCTGTCCCGTCCTGTCTCCATACCGAAGCTCATGCGCGTGGCCTGGCGCGTGAAGCGTTGGTGAGAAATCCGCCGAGGCTCGATGCCACTCTGTAACATATCAGGCTCACACTCTCATCCAGGCTGGAGCCCTTGCTCTATCGAACTCTGGTCATGATGAGCTATGCCACCCCAATCGATGGAATCCCTCCATTCACCATAGAGACATTTGACCGCATCGCGCGGACCAAAGCCGGCGTCCTTCCTGCGCGAGTCCGTGCGGAATGTGATCGTCGAGGCGATTGAAGTAGAACAGATTAAAACCATCCTCACAACTTGTACTGGCGTCGAAAACCTCTGGATTTTCCCAACTGGTCCACGAATCACTCCCCCACTTCCCGCAGTCCACTCCATCTCGCTGCGACATCTGCATTGTGACTTGCCAGAGCTCTGCGCAGCTGTCATCGCATTTGAATCGTTCGCCCAGCCGTTCTTCAGCCATCTCACACACCTGGAACTCTTCAATGGCTTATCTGATGATGGCCGGGACCCTGCGAAATGGGACGGCATCACTGCGCTCGCGCACCTCACCCACCTGGCAGTTGACACCCCCAATATCATCCCAAGCTGCCCTTCTCTGCTCGAAGGATGTAAATCCCTGCGTGCGCTGATCATCGTGGACGGGATGCCGGTGACCAACTTCTTCCTGCCGCTGCACAGCTTCACTCGCGATCCGCGCTTTGTCGTGATGCCTCTCAAAAACTACCACGGCGACTGGCAGAGGGGCGTCCTCACCGGGAGGGACTACTGGGCTCGGGCGGACAAATTCATCGCCAAGAGGATTTCCGGAGAAATCGCACGTGAGTTGGCCCTGAATCAACGATGAAGCGGGTAGGGCCGACGAGCGGCAGTGCCCGGTAACGTTGGTTGGTCAAGGGGTACCCATAACTCAACTTTTATACACAATGTTGTCTTTGGATGTAAAACAGCCTGAAAAGACCAAAAATGAGCATCCGGAGTGAAACAGATCAGGCGTTGTTGAGTTATACAGGATTTTGTCTTTTACCATATAAGTGCATGGCCTACGATATATGGTAATTTCCCACAATAGGGTAGGGGGGTCCAGCCGATTTTTTTTTTCAAAAGTTGTGCAGAATCATCCAATTCGTTCAGAAAAAAAATCGGTTTTTAGGTTTCAAAAAATTTACATTAAATTCCCCATAGCACCTCAACCGTTGGGCGGGACGACTTCTAATATCGATTTTCGGTCTTTTCAGGCTGTTTTACACCCGAAATCGACATCGTGTATAAAATTCGAGTTTTGGGTACCCCTTGCGGTTGGTTCACCCTCTACTTTACAATAACACTGTAACGCCGGCGAGCGGCATGGTCCATTACTCAATTTTTGAAATGATGTAAGAATTGATCTATTAACTGAAACTAATGCAGCAATAAGTACTAGTAGTGAATGAGCGAATGAAATACGGGTCCACTAGAGTATGTACAAATAAAGGAGCGTCAGCAGCACACAATTCACAGAGCGGTGAGCCAACCCATTAGTTGCCTCTTCATCCGCAATCCCTGTGGCCTCGGCCCTCAGTGACTTGGGTCTGAAGGTATTAAATGCAGTGTCCGTGGAACTCTTGAGTGGAGTTGCAGGGAATGGTAGTGAGATTCAGGAATCATAGGAACCAAGATGGAGAGTAAGGACACCAGAAGCGATAGATTGAAATCAAGAGAGATCAAAGACTGCTCGGAGAGAGGATTCACAGAGGAGAAAAGCGGAGTTTGCAGAAGGTAACGGAGGTGGACATGGTAGAAGAGAGAGAAAAAACCTCCCCCGTTGTCCTTACAAGATGACTGAGCTGCCTAGTCCATCGGTGGCAAGCGGAACAGCCCATTTTCCGTAATATGCCCATAGGGCATGTGCTATTTCAGACCAACGACCCGCGCCGGCATCCATCGGCACCGCCTATCTTCCCATCAGATTCCAACAGCGCCCAACAAAAAGGTTGAGCTTAAAATCCAAACTAGTTCTGCAATCTGTTGCACTCCACCGACATCCAGTGGCATCAGGTGATTACCACTGGATTTTCCTGTCTCTCAATTCCCTCTCTCTTTTTTTTTTGGCTGTGGTGTCACTAAATGCAACCTCCGCTCAGTGAACGGACACATTGAGGACTTTTATATCGGGTCAAACGTCCTAACTTTCCGGAAAATCCTCCCAAATTAAGAACCTTAATATTTAGCGAAGCCAGCGGACCCCACTGGCTTTGGATATCTTTTCAAATGTACTGGGAATACAGAAACCGAAGGCTATCATAGCACTGTTACCCCAAGGTTTAGATGGTCTTCAGTGGTTATAATTTTGACCTGCTTAATTTCGGATACCTCAACATATTCAAAATTTGTCCAAGCCACCGGATTCTGCTGTAGTCCACTGGCTAACATTATGGAATTAATATTCAGGGCAGAGATCAAAACAAATTGTAATATCTAAATAGGTCAAACGGAGGAGTCCAGCTGCCTCCGACAAGGGCCATCGGGGGCCAGCGGATGAGCTTAGGGGTCATGGGATCTGGTTTCTAACATGTGCAAAGCCAGTGCAAAGCCAGCGGCATCTGCCGACATTCATTATCTAATCTTGGATCACACTGGATGCCCTTGGCCGCCGGCAGCCACCGGCAGCCACCAGTGACTCCGTTCCCTCCGGGCATATCACTCCTAAATGCGGCGGAATTGCAGAGAACATTCTAGAGGCAGAATAAGCAAGATTATGAAATTTAATTCGAGAATCGTCGCCGGCAACCTCGGCTTGTGCAAGCCGAGAGTTGGCCGGCGCATTTTGGCGGAGATACAAAGTGATTACGCTAAAACTGCTGACGAAAATGTGATGCACGGCCAATTTCTGAAAATCAGGCTCTCTAAGACCCAGTAACTTACGTTACCGGGAATGAGCGTCGACTGCGTTCCTTCAGAGACCGTCTACTCTTTGATCGAAGAATTCAGGGATTCGGACGATTCGGACGACGCTCACGGTTCGGACGACGCTCACGGTTCGGACGACTCAGACCATTCGGACGAGGACGGTAGCTAAGCATGACAATCTTAATAATTTCTGATACCCTCTGTTGCGACCACTCTCGCTCTCCATTTTACACGGTGTTCCATTTTACACGGTGTTTATCAATGCTTCGCAAGACTTGCCCAGCGCTAGACCATTCCTTAAGCTTTGAACGATACATCAGCTTCACGCCCAATGCAAACCCAGCCCTAACGCCGTCCACGAGATTCGGGCCTCGTGGGTTGACTGAGGCCTGGGTCTCAAACCTGCACCACTACTTTCCGCGTCACTCAAACTCAGCTGCAATGAATATCTACTCCGAGACACGGGATTGACGATGCATGAGCTGGACGGTAACTCACTCACCTTCACCTCTCTCGGATTTCTGGAGTCGACGAGACCCTTACCACATTCTCATTCTTTCACCATCCACTCGCCGCAACGCCCACTCCTGTTCATGACCACCACTCGGAATGGACCTTCCACCATCAAGCCTCTCCACTCTTTGGGATTCAGACTTCCTCGTCTTATGATTGATAATGACCTCTGAGTCAAAAAAAAACAGGACACTAGATTACACGCGTTCTGGCTCGGGCCCGAGTCGAACGGGCTCCTCATGTATAAAAGATCTCTGTCTTACTTCAGGCAGCACATCCACCAGCAAGCCGTTCTCAATAAACTTGAGTGCTTGATTATCTAAGCAGCCTCAGCTTTGAGTATCTGCAGTCCTTTCTGAACACTTTAATTCTTGGTCCAATCATCCATACCTAGACCAGAGAAAAACATGGTCAACCCACACCTGGATGGCTCGGGCCGGAATAGAACGGGCTCGCCTTGCAGAGTCCTAGAAACGAGTGGTCTACATTATAGTTTGCAGGCTTGGACCTTCCACCACCGAGCCTTTAGCTTGCTCGGGGAGTCCTCCTTTCATCAGAGTGTCTGTCATTGTCAAGTTACCTAATACAAGACGCGGAAGAAAAAATGTGGTTTCCACACGCCCATGGCTCGGGCTCGAGCTGAACGGGCATCTCCTACCTAACACTCGCGCCAATGTATAGAGTTTTCAGGTGTTGACCGTCCACCACCGAGCCGTTCCACTGCTTGTTGTGCTCTTGGTTTAGGAGTGCCAACTCCGGAAGGGAATAAAAAAAAGATGGCATCCAACGCACTATGGTTCGGGCCCGAGTGAACCGGGCTTCTCCTGCAGGATCAAGGAGCGGACGTAACACCACAGTTAAACAAATATCAGGACTCATATCGTTGCATAACGAAAAGGACGACAGGGCTGTGTGACATGACGTGAAGCCGGCGTCGATTACAAATCAAATCATTCTTTCTCCCACTCGTCGTCGTCGCCCGCCGAGACACTAGCCGCGCGCGACGCCGACATGGACACCCGAAGCCAGCGCGTCTTGCTCTCGGCTGAATGACGACCAGCTCGAGGGCCTGCAGTGGATGGTTGCGCTGCACGAGAATGGCATCTCCTTCTTTTCCCGCCTTTTCTTTTGATGAAAGACCGTGCCAGCGAGTCGTGGTCCCGCCCCACAGATCGCGCCCCGCAAGCCTCATTCACTCGGCGTCTCAAGGTGCGCAACCTTACACGCTTACTCCAATCCTTATGCACTTACTCTCAAGTCCCTGCGGCGGGCTGAGCGCCGGGCTCGCATACGCACGCACTCTCTTCTCTGCCTCACGTTAGCACGTGCGTCGTCGCGTGTTCCGTGCTCGCCTCTGCACGAGCGCCTACTCGCGCAGACATGCGGCGCGTATCGTCCCAGTGCGCGGGCGGCGAGTCGGGTACGAAGCCAGCGCTCGCGCGGTGGATGATGCGGCGGCGGTCGGGGTGCAAGTACGAGGCGCCTGCGGTGCGGCGTGCGTGCGCGGCATTCGGGGGTGCTGGTAAGAGAAGGACGGCGCAGTAGCGACTCCTTGTGCTCGCGCGGGGGTGCAGATACGCGGAGGAGCGCGGTGCGGGTGGTGCAGGGAGCGCGCGGGGAGGCGTCGCGTCGCCGTCCTCACGGGGATTTGATGAGCGAGGCGTGCGCGGCGCGGGTAGGCGGCAGATGCCGTAGAGGCGGTCAGCGATGCGCGCGCGGGGAAGCATCGTGTCCCCGTACTCGCGGCGATGCGGCAGGGGATGCAGCAGAGCGGTGAGCGAGATGTGAGCATGCGGGGACGGGCTGGGTGCGAAGGAAGTTAGCGTGGGAGACAGATGCGGTGAGCGATGCCGACGCGGATGGTGTGACGCTTGTTCACAAGGCGGGGGTGGTGCGAGGATGAGGAGTGCAGCGCGGGCATTACGGCGATCGTGCGCGGGGAGATATTAAGTCCCCGTCCGCGCGAGATGTTGAGGTTCACTACCTTCATGGGATTTATGTTGTCCTATCTTGTGACGCTGCTTGCTGCGAGCCCGCGAACTTTCGCATTCCATCTGGGGTTCAGTCCGAGGCAATGCAAAAGTTGGATTATTCTGTCCTATCTTATGACGCTGCCTACTGCGAGTCCGCGAACTTTCGGATTTGATCCCGGATTCAGTCCGAGGCAGTGAAAGAGTTGCCCCAAGGAGGAGGTTCAGGTAATAGTCGCCACTGAGGCTAGCGATGCCATTCACGTTCCAACGCGCTCCAGAACACTAAATATTTTCTTGTCAATGAGCCACTAAGCCCATTTAGATGATGCATTTAATTGGTTGTCAGCCTTCTTAGTAGTCCGCGAGTAATTGCTGAAGTTACGAACGTTGACAGGTAGATGGAAGAGACGGAGGTGCAATAGTTCGGAGGCTGGGTCAGCTCATTCACGTCAGATTCGACAGCTTTCTATTGATTGGCGTCGTGCCACAGTACATACCCTGAGGTTGCTGCGGCCGGTATGAAGTCTGCCCTGTGTCCTCAACCCCGCTGCGCTTGCGTCAATTCTGGCCGCCGCCGAGCCTTTCGAACGAATCTATTGTCAAGTCCCAAACGCGTCTGCTTTCGATCAGAAATTGCGGAATTTTGCCGATGCGTACAAGATGCGCCTTCGCATCGCTCCGGCAGATTTGAAAACAACAAAGTCGTTGGCCTGCATTGAAATACAGTTACAGTAGTAACATCACTTGGGGAATGGAACGGAGGAAGAGAGGAGGAAGGGCGATGGGGATATCACTTACGGAGCAATCACGCAGCGTTGCTACCATTTGGTTGAAGAACAGTTAATAACCGAATCCCCGACGAAGTATGCGACAGTGTCAGAGAAGCTCGCTGCGGCCCTTTTAGCCCGTGCGTATTTCACGTTCCAGTATAAAAGGTGCGACGAACACAGGCAGCTCTACAAGCTCACCCTACCATGCGATCCTTCCAACTGCTTTGCGTGCTTTTGCATGTTGCTTTTTCGACCGCTGCGAGTACTCCGACCAGCAAAGAAGTGCACGACGGCCAAACCGCCACCTTGATCACTTTCCCGACTCAGCCCACGGATACTGGACTGAAACAAATTCCCGATGCCGCGCACCCCTTCATCGCACCGGGACCTAATGACCAGCGTGGTCGTGAGTTGCTCTTCTGTTTGGATACAGTAAAACCAAGCTAACGCCTTTCAGCCTGTCGTACGCCTCACAAATATGTCTTACAATACTGGCTGTCTAACCCCGATTTCAGCCGGCATGAACACGCTTGCCAACCACGGTTACATCCCGAGAAAGTAGGCGCAATCGTGTACCCATCTGATGGTGATACTAAGAAATATACAGCGGCATCGCGACCTTCGAGGAAATCACGCTCGCTATGGTGGAGGTACGCACACTTCCAATATTTCCCTCGCTCAAACATGAATACCTCCGTCTCTAGGCTTACAATTTGGAGATCAACTTTGGCGCGTTCCTCGTTGCCGCGAATATGGTAATGGCTTCTGTTCAGTGGCGCGGATTTTGCTCACAATTTCAGTTGCTCCGCGGGAGTCCCTTCGTGAACAAAATATCGATCGGCGGTGTGTCGCCACTCGTTCCGCCCCTTCCAGGAAATATTGGTAGCAACGTAACCGGCGGGTTGTCAAAGCACGGAGGCTTTGAAGGTAAGCTCTCAACCTCTTTGTTGTCTCCCCTGGGGTCTTACGCCCACTTTTCGTTTTTTCCGCACCAAGGCGATGCCTCAATCACGCGCGCCGACGTGCACATCGGCGACAACCGCAATTTCCAGGACATTCTCTACGATCTCGTGCGTGAATTTTCAACGTTCTTCTATCGCGGTTGAATTCGTTTTCTCAGGACCTGCTGTATCTCGGAAAGTTTGGTGACAACGGACCGGACGGCAACAACACAGTCTTCAATGTCCCGACGATTATTGCGATCAAGCAACACAATATACAAATGAACCAAGCGGCGGACCCAGAAGTGAGTTCCTCTCCCATTAATTCATCGTTCTCAAAATATTGATGATATTGCCAGTTTCACTTCACTCCCACGCGCTTCGCTGCCTCATTCACTGAGATCTCGTTCCTCCTCGAGTAAATTATTTGCACATTGAAATAGTCCGCAGCTTAAATCTCTTCTTTCAGTATTTTCGCAAACGGTGAAAATGATCACGTATTATTCCGCGATTGCAGACTGAAACGGTCACAGGCACAACGAAACAAGCATCAATCTCTACTATCGGCTCGTTCTTGCGCAACCAAAGCTTCCCGCAAAACTGGCACCGTGCGGCAGCCCCGGTGACGGGTGAGATCCTCTCAAACACCAGCAGCCAATTGGCCGCCGCAATTCCCATTTTCGCTGGGCACAACGACGCGCAGGGAAATTTCGTCCCTGATACGCCGCCGCCCGCTCCGTTCGACGCCAACCCTGTAAGCCTCAACCTTGCCTTTTTCCGGCCCAGTTGCTGAATCGTGTATCAGGGATGTGGATTCTACTACGATCTCTTCGCGAATATGCCCGGCGGTCTTGCGAACACCACAGGTATTTTCAAGCAGAATGTGGATTTCTTGTCAAGCATTGTCTCTGCGGCTGTGTCGGGACCTCCGTGTGACCAGCCGCTGCTGCCGTTCGGGCCTCCCGACAACTAAATCGTTTTTTCAGACGCATTTATCTTTTAGAGTCGGTTTTCATAAAATGTGAACTTGGAATCTTGGTTTTATTGTTTCTCGGAGCACACGCAAGAAAAATGAGGAGTTGTGTAGAGATCATTGGACTTATCCTGCTCATTCCTTCTCTGTTTCGGTGTTCAGCCTGAGCCAGTGCCGCTATTTATGTATTACATCGAGCATCATGCGTATGAACTTGAGAAACTTAGGCCACCCTCCACGGGTAGCCTTTGCGTCTTCTATCCATCACGGAACTCCCGAGTGTTTCGGTTGGATTGAACATAGATTATTCAAATTGCAGCTCAGTTAAATCGGAGTGCAATCTCCCTCGGAATTCCGGCATTTAACGGGGCATGATGTGGGATGTTGGAGTTGAACAAGCTTGTATCTGCTCAGCCAGATCGGGACTGGGAACGAACGTCTAAGCCAGTGAAGCCAGTGTAGTAGGTACCACGAAGAAAACGCCAAACCACACATAGTTGTCCTTCATTGTCAGGTACTAGATTGGATTAAAAGACAGAAGTCCTCCGGATTAGAGACTGCAACGACGTATGCAGCCTATTACTCCTAGAACGAGTGCAACTGGGAGCAGCATCGTCAATACGCGTGCAGTGAGTTTGAGTCGACGCTCGAAGAGAAGAACCTGACCTACTCATTTCGTCCCTCCCTTTATCGGAGTGTCTGTCATTATTAAGTGTAGTTATAAGGCAAGTGAAAAACAATCTTCGGCGAGCCATGGCTCGGGCCCGAGTCGAACGGGCTTCTCCTGCCTACCACTACGCAAGATGTACATATTTTGCAGGTATGGACCATCCCTCACCGAGCCGTTTCTTTCCTCATTTCGTCCCTCTCGTTATCAAATTCAGAGTATCTGCCATTGTCAAGTTTGACTATAAGAAGTGGAGGAAAAATTAGTTTTAAATTCCTACACATGTCACAGTCAAGACTTCGCGTCCAACTCTACAAGAGAGCGGATTGGGGAGTGCGAGTGGTTGTCTCGAAAAGATGATCGAATAAAAGACTAAAGAATACAGGCAATAACTACACTGCTTAAATACTGTTCTATGAACCGTGTGAACTACAATATATTTATACTGTACAATAGCCCGTAGTCGTGTGTGGGGCTACACCTTTTGTCGAACGTCCCGTAGCAACATGTCCTATTATCCCCAGGCGTTTCATCTATACATATCCCTGACATCATCGTTCCGTTCCGATCCGTTCCGGTGTCACGTGTCCTTTGGCGTTTATGTCTCGGCGCTTAGGTTCGGCGTTGTCACGTGGAGATTGGTATCAAAGCGTGACAACACACCCATGCCTCGGGTCCGAGTCGAACGGGCTTCTCCTGCATAACAAGCCAGAGAAATACAAACATTATGGTATGTAGGTGTGAATCGTCCACCACCGAGCCTGTCCTTCCTTGCGAACTGCGTTATTTTAGGAGAATGGCAGTTCGACTCGAGCGGAGGAAAAAAAGACCGTGTCCGACACTCTATGGCTCGGGCCCGAGTTGAACGGGCTCCTGCTGCATAATGAAAAGGTGTAGTGGGATATTATAATATGTAGGCGTGGAGCGTCCACCACCGAGCCTTCCTCTCCCTCGTTGGGTGTCTGGGTCCGTTGAATGTGTCCGAGTCAATGGTTGAACGCTGAACTATCGGAAGACAGGGGGATGTGGTTCATGCGATCTAGCTTAGTATTAATATTAGTGTCTCAGCACCAATCCGTGTCCGTGCTCACCAAAAATATCAGGAATCATATTGCAGCATAACGAAAAGGACGAGAGATAGGGGCCGT
The DNA here is from genome assembly GCA_029204335.1 of Mycena vulgaris. NCBI lineage: Eukaryota > Fungi > Basidiomycota > Agaricomycetes > Agaricales > Mycenaceae > Mycena > Mycena vulgaris. The sequence goes on from JARGYA010000182.1 coordinate 79,739, forward strand.
GTGATGTGACAGTGACGCCGTCCGAAAAGAGCGTGTCAATTACAAATCAAATCATTTTCTCTGTGCTCTGCCAGCATGAGGACCCACGTTGTCGCCACCTGCGAGCTCGACGCCCTGGACGCCCTCAGAGACATCCGCAGGGACGCCCGCCGCGACGCCGACATGGACACCCGAAGCGAGCGCGTCGTGCGCGCGGTTGAAGGACTACCAGCTCGAGGGCCTGCAGTGGATGGTTGCGCTGCACGAGAATGAGATATCTAGGATCCTCGGTGCGTTCTCCCTTCCTTCCTTTCCTGCGTTTTTTTTTGATGACGGACCGTGCCAGCGAGTCGTGGTCCCGCCCTTGATTGCACCCCGTACTCGCCTCGGACACGCGGACCGACTCTTCTCGGGGTTCACTCGGTGCGTGCGCCCCGCAAGCCTCATTCACTTGGTGTCTCAAGGTGCGCAACCTTACATGCTTACTTCGATCCTTATGTACTTATATTCTCAGGTCCCTGGGGCGGGCTCGCATACACGTACGCACGCTTCCTCTCTTCTCTGTCTCACGCATCGTCGCGAGGTTCCGCGCCCGCCTCTGCACGAGCGCCTATTCGTGCAGACATGCGGCGGGTGCCGTCCCAGTTCCCGGGCGGCGAGTCGGGTACGAAGCCAGCGCTCGCGCGGTGGACGGCGCGGCGGCGGTCGGGGTTGCAAGTGCGCGTGCGAGGCGCGCGCGGTGCGGCATGCACGTGCGGCGTTCGGGGGTGCAGGTGCGAGGAGGACGGCGCAGCAGCGACTCCTTGCGCTCGCGCAGGGGTGCAAGTCCGGGGAGCAGCGCGGCGCGGGGGGTGCGGGGAGGCACCGAATCCCCGTACTCGCGGGGATGCAGCAGAGTCGTTAGCGAGCGGTGGGCATGCAGAGACGGGCTGGGCGTGAACGAAGCCAGCGCCGGGAGACAAATGTACTGGGCGATGCCGTGAGCGATGCGAGCGCTCGCGCTGGTGGGACGCTTGTGCACAGGGCGGGGTGGTGCGAGGATGAAGAGCGCGGCGCGGGCGTCACGGCGATCGCGCGCGGGAGATACCAAGTCCCCGTACGCGCGGGGATTCGGGGAGCGATGCGAGCGCGGGTGGGACGCTTGTGCGCAGGGCGGGGGTGGTGCGAGCATGAGGAGCGCGGCGCGGGTGTTGGGCGATCGCGTGGGCATGCGCAGATGTACTGCCCGTGGCGCTCGTCCTCGGATCCGCCGCCCAGCTTACCTTAAGCCTAGTTTAGTGCGCGGAAAATGAAAACACTCGGGAGCTTGCTTACCATGGCTCGGGCCCGAGTTGAACGGGTACATCCTCAATACTCAGCGAAGAGGACATTCTCGTACAGGTTGCAGGTGTGGACCGTCCACCACCGAGCCATTCTTTTCCTCATTTCGTCCCTCCTTTTATCGGAGTGTCTGCCGTTTCCAACTCTAGCTATCACACAAAATGATGACCCGGGCTTAAGTCAAACAGGCTCTCCCTACAGACTACTTGAGGCGAATAATATCTCCAACGGTTGCGGGTGTGGACCGTCCACCACCGAGCCGTTCCCTATCGACTTGGGTGCTGGATTAAGTATACAAGCGAGAAAGTCACTCGACTGTAATTAGTCGGCCAAGGAAGTGGGGCGGTGTGGTGTCGAGGGTAGTGGTCAATAGTTTCATCGTTCAGCCTGGGAGACAAGTAAATCACTTGTGATCGTAACGGCGATATAGCGGACTCACCATGCCAACCAAGCCTTGCACGTCCTAAATCCCGCCCAAATGGTGAGCTCCACCGCGTTGAACGTTCCGCAGGAAATGAACGATGATACTCGCACCGTAGTAAGGCGTAGCGAGACAGCAAACTGTGTTCTGCAACGAAATGAGAGTGGGGGTAACGGTAGAAAGTGTACGCACCGACTTAAAGGTTCCTCCGTCGCCGCTATATCACCCCGCCCCGAGAATTGGCCAAACGTGAATCGTGTCCGTGTTGTGGGCAGAAGTGCGCGGAAGGTCTGAAATGAATGAGATAGAGAGGAACAGTGGATATCATACGCACCGACGATAATCAACGCCCCTATCGAGACCTGGTGAGTGGCAGCATTTAGCGGTGCTCCGTCAGGAATATTGGGGCGCGAGTGTTGGCGCTGCGTACAACAGCGAGCGTTCTGGGATGCATGAGCACGGGAGGAACAGTAGATAGGGATACGGACCGGTAAGAATCCAATGCCACAACGAACTTGGTGAGGCATAGCATTGAGTGGCGCTGGGTGGTACTGCTGTACGCAAGAGCGGGCGGGCGTTCTGCAATGGATGAGACAATCGATCGTGGTGGTTGTGCACAAGAGCTGGCTTCCCGATTAGGCGTGGTTGAGTCCGGCGGTCGTGGCCCGCTGCTTCGATTGGCAGGTGGCGCGGTCAAGGGATAATACGGCACATGCCACAGCGCGGAAGAAGCCGGTGACTGCCCTCTTTGACATTCATCCGGAAGCTGTGGTCTGGTTATGGACCGGAAGACAACACGTCGTGACGCATGGCTGTACAGGAGGTATTTATGTCCTCGAAATCGGTTAGAATGGAATAACCAAAAGTCGTGGGCAGGCAACTTCGGGGTTGGCGGACAGACAGAATTGCTCGTTTATAAGTGTCAGTCGGTTTTTAGTGGGAAAGATTTCACCATTAGGCCGCGGCTGCCTCGCAATATTGCTGTGAATCATGTGATGTCCGCGGTTAGAACGGGCTCCGATCTTTAATCACTTCACAGCTCTTGACGCAAATCCCTCCTCTACCATGTTTGCACCCCCCAATGTAGCATGCAGCCCCTGGTTACAGACACCAGCAAAAGGAAGTCGGGTGTTCAAGTTCAAACCCTCCCCTCAATCAAAGTCAGACTGGCTTGCTGGCTGGCTCACCACAGTAAAAGTGATTGCAGCAGGGGCAGAGTGCATCCCATTCCCATATATCAAGGCAGTCTTTGGGATGGTTGTGGTCATTTCGGAAGCAGTGGAGGCTTGCTAATGTGTTTGTGGGTAACTCTGTCTCTGTCTAACCTGGCTGGTACAGAAAATCAAGCGGAATCAAGATGATCTGAAAGCGCTGTGCAAGAAGAAGCTCTTTCAGGTCATCTCAATTCCGCTTGACTTTCTGTACCGGCCACGTTAGACAGACTTCTCACACAAGCACAACAACAATTGTGAACCTCCACTGTCTCCAAAATGATCACAACTGTCCCAAAGACTCTCTTGACATACGGCAATTAGGGGCACTCCACCCATACTGCAATCACTTTTGCTGTGGTGAGTGACACGGCAAGCCAGTCTGACTTTGATTGAGAGGAGAGTTTGACTTTGAAGACCCAACTTCCTTTACTGGTGTGGGAGGAGGTGAGCTGGATGCTGCATTGAGGGCGGACATGGTGGACATGGTGGGAGGAGCAGAGAGGAGTGCATGCTGTCATGCTGTCAAGTGATCAAAGATCGAAGCCGTTCTAATCGCGGACATCACATGATTCACAGCAGTATTTAATATTGGGAAACCCACGGCCTAATGGTGAAATCCTTCCCAGTGAAAACCGGCTCATACATATAAACCAGCAATTCTGTCCATCAGCCGACCCCGAAGTTGCCTGTCCACCATCTTTCAATATTCTTCTCTAACCGATTTCGAGGACATAAATTATGAAGGCCACCATTGGACAAAAACAATTGATTTTGATTGACATCGGGGATCATAGAGGATCATAAGAGATCATTGGTTATCATGACCTTTCCTAGACTTTCATCGCCATTCATTATGACCGTCACTGCAATTCATCCACTTTCACAGCAGATTCCGAAATCAACACCGCTTTTCACGATGAAGGGTTATGAGCCTCATTATGACCTGCCATAATGAAATCTGTAAGCATTGTATCCTGGTATGTTTCCAGTGGCCATCCTCAATTCCGTCATCACGGCAATTCACAGCATTTCATAATGAGCCTTCATAATCTCATTGCTTGGCTCCAGAGTCCGAAGCATGCAAAGTCGGCAATTTCCCTGCTTAACTGGATTGCTGTTGTCCACACTTGCTGTCCTCACGACTCCTCCTGTTGAAACGGTGCAGTGGTGTGTGGCCGTGAATTCAAATGCTACCTGAGTAAATGCTTGGTCTTAACTCAACTCACCGCCAAACTTCAACAATAACAACAACCAACTACTGCTTTATTGCATTTTTGTTCAACCGTAAATTTCAATAGTGCGGCACTGGGGTCTTGGGATTGATGAAGTAGTTATCAACAGAGCCCTGCGGCCTCAGTAGCCATTTTAAAGAACTCATGAAGCAGATGACATTGCTGGTTACCGAATGAGAATCCAGGAGCTGTGGTCTGATTTAATAGAGAGGTTGCGCACAAGCCATTTGAGCCATCAGATGGCTGTTTTGCGGTGCGCAACTGGATGGCTAGTGGCCTGGGTTGCTTCGGATCTCCCCCATCTCTTCTATGAAGGACTTAAGTCTCTCCGACGCAATGATGATCTTCCCCCCAAAAAATAAATTTCTAACATTCTCGCCGCCTGAATTCAGTAAAAACAGCTGAAATCCGACTTTTGAGGCTCAAATGGGGCTCACACGGCACAGTGGGATACAGAGGGACTCACATACAAAGGATATGATTCCGGAGTTTCCAGTTTTCCCTCGGTACAACTTAGGGGGTGATGGGAAGACGACTTATGTCGACTGTCACTGAACTACTCAATGCTCCACCAAAAAAAAAAAAAAAAACAGCACTCAAGCCGGCTCAATATATCATTTGATTGAAAAGCCATACTGTCACACAGAAACCCCCCAAAGTTCAATAATCTGCGGGCTTCCGGGTAAGAGGGGTTTCTGTCCGCAACCGGGGTTTCTCAATCGAATTATCCCCATTCACGTTCCCGGAAATACTAAGCGTAGGACCCCACCACGCGTTACCGTCGTCACGCGCTCGCCACAACGGCTCCTGCGTCGACTCACACCTCCCATCTCCTCCCCGCCGAGTATCGCCCCAGCGCTCGACGCCCGCGCAGGCCACGCTCCTCATTATCACGCGCAGTACCTCCCCCATGTGCAGGACGTGCGGCCACCGTCGCGCATCGTCGGCACCGCCTTTGCCTCCTCGTCTCATCCACCGACAACCTTCGTCACAGTACGGCACACACACGCTCGACACCACGCTGCCGCATTCCCCAATGCGACGCGAAGCATCACTGGCGACGCCCCCACCTGCCGCTGTCGCGCGCGATCGTCGCCGCCGCGTTCCTCGCCTCCTCGCATCCCCCGACCATTTGCCGCCGAATCTCAGCCCAAGTGCACGATGCACGCACCTCAGTGTATCCCAACATCACGCGCACTACCATCAGCGTGCCCAGCATCTGCGGTAGCCGTTCCTGCTCCCACACACCGCCTGCATCGCCTTCCTGGCCACCGCGACCATATCTACGGTCGCGGTGCTCTCGGGTCGGGTACCTAGACCTGCCGCGGGCGAATAAGATGTACACTACCTCCCGCATGCAAGCCCCACGGCCGCTCCACCTCAGCCGCGGTCGCTGCGTCGCCCCTCCGCCCCCCCGGACTACCATTGACGCAGGAGCGTCCTCATACACGACTGGGAGTACGGCACGCAGCAGCTCCCGCATGGGCCGCGCACGCTGTAGCCCTTTCTCTCGCCTGTGCCGCCTTCCTTCTGGCGCGACCATGCTCAGTGTAGATTCACCGTGACGCTGGCGGTCTCCGCGTACAGCCGCCACCGACTCTGCCATCGCCAGCACGCACCCCGCCTCCTCCTCCGACGCAGCCGCGCCCGAGCGGCGCCCCGGCGACCCAGCGACATTGCGCTGCGAGCGAGCAGCAGCCACCATCCCGCGAGAAGGCAAGCAAATTCCCCCCGGCCCATTAGCGCTACAACAGTCGAGTCTGGGTAAGTTGCACATTGCAACACCGGGGCGCTGCTATCGCTTGATCGAATATGCCTCGGGTTTGGAGAGAAAACAGAAGGGACATGGCTGCGAGCTCTTGAAGGAGCGCAGGGGGCATCGGGGCGAAGCAAGACATGGACTTGAATCAATGGTAACTTTACAGATAATCTGAAAGCACCTCTCTGCTAGATCATGCCAGTGTGACACGATGCCGGAGTGCCGAAGTACCGCCTGGACTGCCGCCTGTAAGCTGCCGGTAAGGGAAACCCTTTGGCATTCGGGCTTCCACGCAACAGATTTCTTGAAACAGGGGTTTCCATTGAAAGCAGGGTTCCTCAGTAGATTAATCCGTGGCCAAGTCCACCACATTGTAGTTATCCTCGTCCAAGGCGCACCCACTGTATCTGGGCTCCAGGATACCATCCACTGTCGGCTAAACTGGGCGCTGGATAGATCCCAACCGTTGGGAAGATGTATATGGGGATTATTAATCTTCCCTCTATTCCCGCTTGAATGACCCCACCCAGTCATCAGGAAAAAATCACTTGACTACATAGCACAACATAGCTGGAGTAGCTCTCATAGCACGGTAGACAGGTCCCTGGTCTGTAGCTGGAGGCGTGAGCTACAGAGCACTATAAATGGCTACAGTAGTTCCACAGCAGCGTAGGAGTTTGTAACAGCCCATAGCCTCGAACCAAACATACAGTTATTCAGGGACAGCAAACAGAACAGTGAAAGCATATGCATTGAAGTAATTAACTATATGGAAAGGGTAATAGAAAAGAGCACATCGAGCAGAGGTGCCCCCGCGGCTGCGCGCAGGCGCAGCTGAGACCAGGAGTACGAAGTGGTTGTACTGGGGTTCGCGGGGTTATAGTCGGCTGGAGGCCATCAGCTTGTATCGATCGCATAAATAGAATGCCGCGTCAAAGTGGACTGCGCTGCGGCAGCGTCAATGAGCGTGACACAGATCCAGGTGTTGATACATCCTGCAATAGACAAGAATAAGCAGTGGAGAGGTTGAAAAAGAAGGAACCGACCAGGTGCTAGCGAAACTCGTGGGAACCGTCCCTCCGACCCGAGAAAGCCCGTGCGAGTTCCGCTCGTACTATCCGCCGTCGCCGACTCGTGGGACTCGACTTCTGGTCCGCGGGGAACATCGTGCCGTGCTCGCGTCTTGATGAAGTGGAACAGATGCCGCCGTTCATGTGCTGTCCGTGCTTGCGAGCTACTTCCTGTTGCGAGATTCTTGCTGTTTTGTTGGCCATGCCGAAGTGGACAACGAGAAAGGAAGACGCGTGGACTGCAGATGATTTGGAGACGTGCTTCCAGCTTTTGAGGAGGGGTGTCGCAAGGGTGTCGACACTTAAGGTTCTTGAGACAGCGAGCGCGAGGGCACTGAGGACATTGCCGAAACGGTAGCTTGGAGAACTTGAGGGGCTCGGGGGATAGTTTGCACCGATTTGCGAGGGCTTGCAGGGGTGTGGATGCAGGTCGAGCCATCACAGACTAACGCCGGCAACGGTGAGACTCGGTGAGAGGAGAGAGGAGGAAAGATGTGATCAAAATCAACCATCGGAGGGAAACATGATGTGCACGGACCATGAGGACCGCGGCACGGCCGTCACGGCGATCGCGCGCGGGAAGATACCAAGTTCCCGTGCGGGCGGGATGTTGGGCGGTGGGCGTGCGCAGGTGTGCAGCTCTGCGAATCGGGTGAGGCGTCTTCGGACGCGGCAGCGCCAGCGTGAGTCCCCTGCTCGCGGCATTCACGCCCGGGGCCCCCGCGCCGCGCACCGCTCGCGGCATTCGCGCCGACGGCTAGTCGGTACTTAGCGTCTTTATCTCCTCAATAGATTTCGTTTCTGCCTTGATTTGCGCGCAAGACTCAGCGCCGTGCTGGGGATAGCGAGTGGTGGTTGCGCGTTGATGTTTCCGCAGCTGAAGGCGTGCATTGACATTGAAGCCGGCGTGAGTCGGGACGAGAATGACAGTGACACGAGCGCAGAGTTGTGATTAGTATGTGTAGTGGAACTGGAATTTGACCTTTGCTTGAGCCGTTCTTTTCCTCATTTCGTCCTCTCCCTTCATCTGGAGTTTGGGCCGGGGTTAGTGATTTCTGCGACAGTTATGAAGTTCCAGAGATCCTGCTCAGCAAGGTAACGGTGGAGAGACCTTGACAGGCAAGGACCAAGCAGGAAGCCCTCCTTCCCATTCCCACTTTAACTGACCTTATCCCCGCTAAATCGGGTCCCAGGTTTACGTATTTCGCCTGCCATCAATGCACCGCCACGCTGTCTACCACCTCACAGCCGCGAAGATTAGGGTCTTGTTTATTAGTCCGGTTTACAAACCGGTTTATAAACACCGGTTTATAAACCGGTTTTTAAATGGTCTGGCCAAAATGACCGGTTTTTAATTATATCCGGCGTTATCACGGTCGGCAATCAGCGAATTTTCACTTCAGTTCTGCGTCGAGCTCCAGTCGTTATCTCTCTCCGGGGTCAGCTACTATGACAAGGAACTCAAGCACTTGGTTTGCTTACTCAAGGCCTTGCCGGAGAGCATTCCGATGAGAAGCCCACAATTTCACGGATTAGTAGTAATTACGTGACCCCGTCCATCACACCTGAATGTCAAGCTGGATTGGAGGTACCGAATGCGGTCGATGATGACGAGGATGATAGTCCTCTGGCTGGTGCAGTTTCGTAAACAACACTCAATGTACTTCGTGATGGTGTCGACATTCGGTTACCATTCTTTAGGGATTTACTCGCAGATAAGCCCATTGAAGGGGCGGATGCGATCCGGAGTCTCGCAGATTGGTCGGAAGACGTCGTAGGCGGAGTTCAGGGTCACAGGAAGGCGGCCGGGAAGAAAATTTGGGATGGGAAGGTGGAAAAACTCGTTTTTTAGGCAATATGGGGGAAAATGTTTATAAACATGTTTATAAACGGCCTGTTTATAAACCAAAATTTAAAAACCGTTTATAATCCTCCAGGAATTATAAACAAGACCCTAGCGAAGATGAGCTCCAGATCAACAAAGGCCACCAAGACCACGGTCCAAGAGGCGCTCCCATCTGACTCTCAAGCCCCACGGGCCGTCGACAACCCTCTGGATGCTGCGCCGCCGGACTGTCTCCGCGCGCTGATGGGAACGCTTCGTCGCCGCAAAAAGAAGAACCGCCCCATGAATGTGCCAACAAGAATCACTGCGAAGACACCGACACCCACTGCCGCCGATACAGCGCCGGCCGGGGTCTCGGAGCCATCGGGATCTCAACAGGCCTCGCACCCATCTCCAGCCTCCACGGACACACCCTCCAACAGTAAAAGTTCCGTGACTAACGTTGATAATCTCGCTCTTGCGGTCAACCTCATAGAGAAAATCGCGAACGTCGTCGACAGGGTCCCTTTTGCGGCTCCCGTTGCCGCTCCTGTGTCGGAGATTTTGAAAACCTACAAGGTGTGTTAGATAATCGAGAAACTCCGAATATTTCACTTATATTCTTCAGGACGTCAAAGAGACCCATGAGAATAGAGACACCCTCTGCGGACGGCATACAAAACTCACTGGGGATCTCCACGGGACGGTTTTGCGACTGGAGGCGAGCAGCTACGTCGAGGGTACAGGGCGGCTGAAGGCGGACCTCGAGGAATATTTCGAGTCCCTTAGATGGTCTCGAAAGAGCTCAAAGCCCCTCCAGGTTACTCAAGAAGGCGTCGGCACTGGTTTCCGAATTTGATGCTGAAGGCGGGTTCAAGACGACGTTGACTCATGCGCAATGGACAGGAAAATTTACAGGCCTTGAGCACGACCTGGATTCATTCACACTCCGCTTCAATGTGAGTGAATTCCTTCCGCAATACATGGTATTTTGTACTGATCTCTCTGCTAGTTCAAGCGTCTGATCGGTCTTGAGATAGGCCAGGATGGAATCCGGAAGGTGCTGGACCAAGTCAAACTCGCAGCGTCAGTTCAATGCAAGTTACATTCTGTATGATATGGAAGCTGAATTGAATCCAGTCTCACTGAAAAGCTTCACAAATGGCTTCAATCCCCTCCCGATATGTTGGAGAAACAAAATACAACACAGACGCTCCATCAGCCGGGCACTGGAGCGTGGTTCTTGAACGGTCGCCAGTTCGCCGAATGGAAGGAGAATCCGGGAGCTCTCTGGATTGAAGGACAATGTGAGTTGTCACTGCAATGTCATGACTCAGCTGTAACCCTACCACCTTTGTTTAAACAATCTGCGTCTAGACGGACATCAGTGTTTAAACTGACTGTTAAACCAGGACTGTTCAATCGCTTGTAAGGTGAGTCCCAGCAAAAATTGGCGAAGGCCAGGTTTGAACCTCGGACTGCCTCAATACGACCAAATGTTGGGAAGCGGAACATTCCATTAGACTATAGAACCATGATGGGTAGTTGAACTATACTATTCTCAGGTCGTAACGGGTCATCGAAGTTCGGATTTGGCAGATTCAAACTTGATCTCTCACCTAACACATTCCGCCATGAGCTAAATGCACATTAGATACTTTGTGATTGACTAGATAACAGATACATATGGGAATATCTACTTAGACACTTCTGCTAAATGGACAACTGACTCCTCTCCTCGTATGATCATGAAGGCAATCAAGTTGAATAATTGTTCCTGACACCGGTCAGATTCTGTAAAGGAATCAATTTGTAAATAGTCTCCTAATATGGGAGAAAGGATGAGTGACCAAATCGGGAATGGCAAAGGATTTGGGGTTTGAAGTGGGAGGATACAGCAAGTTGTCCACCAGAGTAAAGGATGAGTTCACCCAGAGCTGGAGCACCGGACTTGGGCTAAGCTAATGAGAGAGATTGAAATGGTAGGTATGTCCACTTTAGTGTAGTGGTTGTGCTGTTTCTCGAATTCAACCGTAAGTCCTGGCTCTGAGTTCGACCCTCGCCTGCTGCCAGCCTTTTTGTGAGCTGTTTAATCAGTTGATTAACCACCCCTTAAGCACTGTTTAATCCGCCTCCGTTTAACAGAGGATCGATGATGCATAGGATTATGTGCTCTCATGCTTCTGTAGTACGGCTACAAGCATTAATCACTGTTTAATTATCCCCCTGTTTAAACATCAATTTCCGTCTCGACGGGAATTGTTTAAACAAAGGTCGTTGCATTTCTTGACTCAGCGGATTCATTGATCACAGCTGGTGCGGGCAAGAGTGTCATGAGGTAGGCTCGCCAGCGTGGTGTACGAAATCGGCTGACGGGAATCCCACCAATATAGCTCCACAGTAATCCGGGAGCTATTCGAAACTCGAACGCGGGCACCCGCTGCATTCGCGGTGGCATATTTCTACTTCGACTTCAGGGATGAGAAGAAGCAAATCGTGGAAATAATGCTTCGGTCGATCATATTGCAGCTGTCCGCACAATCTCGTGATCCATACGGCGCTCTTGACCTGTGGTACGAGGCATGCAATGGCCAGACTCTTCCACCCTATCAGAATCTCCTCGAGATTCTGGATGCACTACTCTTGGAGATCGGTCGGACTTATATTATCCTCGATGCACTCGATGAATGCAAGGATACAGATCTGCAAGTCCTCCTTCGGTTCATTTCGAGGCTTCAAGGCGCGAAGAAACCGTTGAACCTCCTCGTCACCAGCCAACCCCGTGACGAGTTCACGGCTGCCTTCAAAAATCTAGCACACATTGTGCTCAAGGTCGAGATCAATCAGCAAGATATCACAGCATTCGTCACCAGCGAGCTCAAGTCCAATGACCAGTTGAAGCATTGGACAGAGCATAGCCTGGAAATCACTAGGACGGTTGTCGAGAAAAGCAAAGGAATGTGAGCTATTTGTTCGGTTTATGCTCTTCGCCACCCACCCATTAGAGCTCGCAAGGTTTCGCTTGGCTTCCCTTCTCCTTCTAGAGTTGTCGAAATTCAGGTTTGCCGAGGACCCCAACCAAATACTGGAAAATCTCCCGGAGGGCCTTTTTGAATTCTATGACCGCCTCCTGGGCTCTATTCATCACACGGCGGTGATGCATGTAGAACGGGTCCTGTGCTGACTCCTCCTCTCCGCGAGGCCTCTCAGCCTTCCCGAGCTCGAGGAAACCCTTGCGTTCGACTTCTCGGACCCACAGAATTATGTGTATGACCCAGCGCGAAAGCGCGGACATGCAAACAGGGTGTGTGGGTTACTGCAAGGCCTCATCACCGTCAGCGTAGCTGAGGTAACCCTCACACACGCATCAGTTGAGGAATACCTCATGTCCCGCGGATTCGCAGAGAAGAAGATCAACAGGGGAGAGTCATACACATTCATCGCGCAAACCTGTGTGGGCTACCTCCTTTACTTTGCTGACCATCTCCTCAACCAGGAGACAGTCCCCGACTATCCACTGGCGTCATATGGGGCAGAGCATTGGAGTTATCATTTACTCCGCTCCCACGATCGGGGAATGCTATTGACCTCCACAATGCGTCTCCTCGAGAGCAGAAGCCCCCAGTACCTGGCCTTGAACTACCTCAATGACATTCGGGTCTCTGATGAATGGCGGCGGCAGCGCCTAGGCCGGAAGCGTGAATGCCCATCGCCCCTGTCTATGTGTTCCCGAATTGGATACATCGATGGAGCGCAGTTTTTGCTCGATCACGGTGCTGATGTCGATGCAGAGGGTGGCGAGGCGTTGCGGGCTGCATCCGAGGCCGGTCAAACCGAGACTGTCCGTTTCCTCCTCAAGAATGGTGCCCAAGTTAATGCAGCAGCCGGAAAATACGACCCGCTGGTCACATTTTTTTTGCCCGAGGACCCATACGACAACGCACTGCAGGCAGCATCCGCAGGGAATACATGGAGGTCATGGATATTCTCCTCGAGGCAGGTGCGGATGTCAGCGCGGCAGGTGGATATTTTGGCACCGCACTGCAGGCTGCAACCTATTGGGAAAGGACAGAAGCTGTTCAGTTCCTGGTTGAGAAGGGTGCAGACATCAAAGTCCCCCAATCCTGGGACAATGCCGGCGCAGCCATCCCCTCATGGGTCAATGCAACCTTCAACGCCAACGCGTTCGTCTTCCACCCAACGATGCCGCTGCTCATCTCCCCATCGCTCAATGGCGACATGACTTGACGCCCCTCCCGCACTCCCTGCCTTGCGATCGCTAGCCACCCACTCTGTAAATAAGTATAGTGCCACGTGGGCCCCCAGGGGCCCGCGCGCACTCAAATGGAATTTTGAATTGAAATTGAATTGAATTGAACACTTGTTAAAGTTCACATTCGATAGCACCCCCGTGACGCGTGATTGTCGACTTGAACGGAATAAATACAAGTATCCCCATCCTTTTCCCTCTCATCTCCTCAGGCTTCTTGCTGGCTCCTCTTTCAGTTAATGTCAAATGCACTGGGCAGACGAAGCTACACTCCAAATACGCACCCTTTGAAAGAATTTCCGGTGCATCCCCGTTCGGGTGCATATTCTCACTGTGCCCGCGATTTCCTAATTAAATCCTACTTCCGCAGGACTGCGACCTGCGTAATTGGGATCAATTTGGGATCGGAGGGGAGGCCAGACAACGCCTTGTGTCCACCAGCGGTGTTACGCGGCTCAAGGATTCCTTATATGTCTCATTGCGCCGTAGGAACAGCAAAACGTCGAACTGCAGCCACGTACCCCTCGCGCCAGGTATAAAAGGCCTTCATGTATGTCCTTTCCATCCAGCCTTTCCGCCTCTGTTTGGTCTACTCCTGGTTTACGGCCTCTCAATTGGGTCTCTAATTATTCGCCGGCGTGGCCTGGACCAGCCGATTCGCAAGCACCGCATTGCTCGAATCCTGGGCTAGGCTGTTGAATAGGTCTCCCTTCTTCATCTAGCTTCCGTTGTGTTCTGTGATTCCCAATTCATTGATTCCATCGAATATATCTCGCTCCTTCGACAACACAACTCTACTGACAACGCAACGGCTCAACCTCACAATTCGAGCAACGTTCTGATTTGAATTTCGAATGGTTTATGCTGCCTCCTCCGGGTACCTGGTCCGCGGAATACTCGCTCAAGTCCCGCGTGATGCCCAACTGATACCTCTATGAGTTCTGGTTCATCTGCTATTACGTCGTGGGTACTTTGCTACGACGTGCATTAATGAACCAATCAATACATTTGCCCCTTATATTTTCTACCAACGCCGGAGCGAAGCGAATGCATGTCTTGTACGAATATATACTGTCACGCTCGTCACCAAGAGTTTCGGTCTCTGTCTCTGTGGCCCATGGGGGTCCCACTAGCGCAGCCCTGCGCATCACCGGCTGATTCGCCGCCCGCCCGAAGCGCCAACGCTGATGACGAAGACTTTTGTTTCCGGATAATTATCTTGGCCTCTTAAGAAAGTGTCCGACGGGAGCGCCGTTTTGCACAGTTTTGAATTCACTGCGCTTTGCGTGGGACGCGATATTTCATGGAATTTCTACATAGAGTGAGCGGTTTGCCTGATCTGTTTACAAAGTCGAAAGATGTCTTCGAAATCAAGGAAACGGGACGATGATTTCGGCGCGTGTCAACTTTCAACAGTATTTACCAAATGAGGTGGAAATGGCCTTATAATGCCCCAGGATATTCCAAAGCTTCTTATATAGGTGCCAAGTGGGGTTCAGAAGGTTCTTGTGGCATTTTAACAGCCAGTAGACTTGGACAAAGGGATTGCGGGTTTGGCCGAGGGAAATTCAAACTCCGCGCATCAATTACCAATCAAATCATTTTTCTGTTTACACTGCCACTATGCCAGCATGTCGGCGTCGCCGCCCGCATCGTCGTCGTCGCCACCGGCGGCGAGCTGGACGCCCTGGACGCCATCAGAGACACCCGCCGCGACGCCGACATGAATACCCGAAGCGAGTGCGTCGTGCTCGCCCGCGTCGTTCCGCATGTGGTCGTCAGTGAAGGACTACCAACTCGAAGGCCTGCAGTGGATGGTTGCGCGGCACGAGAAAGGGATCCCTGAGATTTTCGTTGTCCGGGCCCGCCGTGTAATGCTACCCGCCTACCTAGATGCGCTCTCCCTCCCTTCCTTTCCCGCCTTTTCTTTGGATGCCGTACCGTGCCCCCGAGTCGTGGTCCCGCCCCACAGATTACGCCCCGTACTCGCCTCGGTCACGCAGATCGACTCTTTTCAGGGCTCACTCTGCGCGTGTGCCCCGCAAGCCTCATTCACTTGGCGTCTCAAGGTGCACAACCTTACATGCATACTCCACTCCTTATGTCCTTACATTCTCAAGTCCCTGCGGCGGACTCGCATACAGGTACGTACGCTCCCCTCTCTTCTTTGCCCCACGTCAGCGCGTGCGTCGTCGCGCGCTCCGTGCCCGCCTCTGCGCGAGCGCCTAATCGCGCGGGCATGCAGCGCGGGTCGTCCCAGTTCGCGGGCGGCGATTCGGGTACCAAGCCAGCGCCCCGCGCTCTCGCGCTCACGCGGTAGACGACGCGGCTGCGGTCGGGGGTACGAGTGCGAGTGCGAGGCCCCCGCGGTGCGCCGTGTGCGCGCAGCCTTTGGGGGTGCAGGTACGAGGAGGCCAGCGCAGGAGCGACTCCTTGTGCTCGCGTGGGGGTGCAGTTACGAGGAGCACGGCGCGGGCGGTGCGGGGAGCGCGCGCGGGGAGGCACCGGGTCCGCGTATTCGCGGGGACTCAGCGAGCGAGGCGCGCGGATGGGGTGCAAGTACGAGAAGTAGCGGGGCGCGGGTGGTGCGGGGAGCGTGCACGGGGAGCCACCGAGTTCCGGTAATCGCGGGCATTCAGCGGGGGATGTCGTGGGCGAGGCGCGCCCGGATGGGGTGCAAGCCCGAGAAGGCACGGGGCGGGGGCGGTGCGGGGACGGGGAGGCACCGTGTCCCCGTACTCACCGCACTACGCTACGTGATGCGGCAGAGCACGAGCGTGGCGCTCGGGGGTGCAAGTCCGAGGAGTAGCGCGCGCTGGGAGGCATCGTGTCCCCGTACTCGTGGCGATGCAGGAGGGCCGTTCGCGAGATGCGAGGGGCTGGGCGCGAACGAAGCCAGCGCGGGGAGACAGATGCACCGGGCGATGCCGTGAGCGATGTGAGCGCGCGCGGGACGCTTGTGCGCAGGGCGGCGGTGGTGCGCGAATGAGGAGCGCGGCATGGCCGTTACGGCGGTCGCGCGCGGGGAGATAGATACCCAGTCCCCGTGCGCGAGATGTACATTCGCCGTGCGTCCCCGACGGGCCTCCGCGCCCCTTCCGCGTCCCATTGACCCCAAGTCGTTGTCAACGGCGGCACTTCCGGTGACGATATACACCTCCCCCATCGCCCTACCTCTCCCCAAGGGCCCCGCCCCGCCCGTCGCGTCCGGTCTGCATAGGCGCGCATCATCGCTGGATCCAGCGCTCTGTCCGGGATGGTGATACCTCATGGTGCGTCTCTCGTTTTCTTCAGGGTGGGAATTGGATCCTGATCTTCTGTGATAACTTCCACTGTATGTTTCTTTCGTCACTTGTAATCTTCACACCACAAACCAGGATCATTTACTGGTACGGACTGAAATAGACTGTAAACCCCTTGTAAATTGATTCGTTGGTCCCCCCCATTTCTGGTAGAGCATCTAAGGACTGAGAGTCCAGGTAGACGTTTGAGCTCGTCGTATATACTGAATGAATTGAATTGAATACATGTTTCAAAAAATACAGCTACTGTCCTTCTTGGTATCCTTGGTCGGAAAAAAACGGGAATGGAGTTGGATTTGTGTTCGCGTTTGGCCTTAGAACGGCTCCGTTTCGAGTAGAGTTCATCCAGGTATGCAACCATATGGCGTGCCCTATTCGTCTACGTGTTCTGTGGCGCCCGAGTTGCGAGCCATATGGGCTCTCACGAGATCCCTTTATTGGAGAATTACAACCCGTCGAGCACGGGAAAAAGGATCATCGACTTTCACAGGGGCTCGGGCACGAATCGAACGTGCTCCTCCTGCATTATATAACGAATACGGGTTGCAGGTGTGGACAATCCACTACCAAGCCTATCGATGGGTTTGGAGTCCCTCGCTTTATTAGAATAGCCGTTCGGCTCTTCAAGTTGAGTTCAACCTGAGATAGTTTCGCTTTCTTCTTTGGGGTTTGGTCAACACTTGACACTTGAGGTTCATAATTTTTCTCTGTGATCTGCTGTAGAGGAGCCAGAAATGGATCACATATACATATCAATGGTCATATTTAGACCTGGGGATGATGTTCAGATGTTCTGTATTTTCCTTGGACTTTTTGGATGTGCGGCTTCAAGAGGGCGGCAATCAAAAGCAGCAGTTTGCCGTAAGTCACGTTGTTTCGGGATAAGGTGATGGTGACACGCTCACCACAAACCACGATGCCCGAAAATCTGCCTGCAACATCGAGCCTTCCACGCGAATTGGAGCGACATATATTCGAAATGATAGCCCTGTCCCGTCCTGTCTCCATACCGAAGCTCATGCGCGTGGCCTGGCGCGTGAAGCGTTGGTGAGAAATCCGCCTAGGCTCGATGCCATTGTGTAACATATCAGGCTTACACTCTCATCCAGGCTGGATCCCTTGCTCTATCGAACTCTGGTCATGACCAGCGAGGTCAATCCAATCGAAGGAATCCCTCCATTCACCATGGAGACATTCGATCGCATCGCGCGGACCAAACCGGCGTCCTTCCTGCGCGACTCCGTCCGGAATGTTGTCGTCGAGATGATTGAAGTAGAACAGATTAAAACCATCCTTGCAACTTGCACTGGCGTCGAAAACCTCTGGATCACCACAATTGGTCCACCGACCACTCCCCCACTTCCTGCAGTCCACCCTATCTCGCTGCGACATCTGTATTGTGATTTCGCACAGCTCTGCGAAGCTACCAGCGTCATCAAATTTGAAACGTTCGCCCAGCCGTTCTTCAGCCATCTCACACATCTGGAACTCTTCAACGGCATATCTGATGATGACGGGGACCCTGCGAAATGGGACGGCATCACTGCGCTCGCGTACCTCACCCACCTGGCAGTTGACACCCTCGATATCATCCCGAGCTGTCCTCACCTGCTCGAAGGATGTAAAACCCTGCGTGCGCTGATCATTGTGGACGAGTCGCCGATAACCGAATTGCCCGTCCTGCCGCTGGACAGCTTCGTCCGCGACCCGCGCTTCATCACGATGCCTCTCAAAAACTACATCGTAGACTGGCGGAGGGGTGTCCTCACGGGGAGGGACTACTGGGCTCGCGCTGACGAGTTCATCGCCAAGAGGATTTCCGGAGAAATCGCACGTGAGTTGGCCCTGGATCATCGATGAGCGTCGACTAAGTTCCTTCAGGGAGCGTCTACTCTTTGGTCGAAGAATTGAGGGATTTGGACGATTCGGAAGATTCCGACCGTTCGGACTGCTCGGACCATTCGGACGAGGACGATAGCTAAACAGGACAATCTTAATAATTTCTGATTCCCTCCTCTCGCTCTCCATTGTACACGGTGTTTATCATTGCTTCGCAAGAATTGCTCAGCGCTCGACCACTCCTAAGCTTCGAATGATACGTCAGCTTCGCGTCCAATGCAAACCCGGCCCTATATTTTAGCGCCGTTCATGAGATGTAGACGCCGGGACTGAGATGCACCAAAAATATCGGGCCTCGTGGGTTGGCTGAGGTCACGTCAGCAGTTCGTTTTTTTTCCGTCCGCTTCACCCAAACTCAGCCGCAGGCAATATCTAGTCCGAGACACTGGGACAACGATGCATGAGCTCGACGGTAACCCGCTCACTTTCACCTCTCTCGGTTTCCTGTAGCCGACGTGGCACTCTAAATTCTTTTCCCATCGAACTCCGAGGTACCATGGGCGGATTCGAGTACCGGTTTGGGTGTGCTTGCTAGATTTCGGTGGTTTGATCTTTTGTCCCGTGCAGCTTCATCTTGATTTGCTTGTGCCTGGCCATGGTGGGTATCCTCTACGGCATCGTGGTCAGCCATGCCCTCACTTATTCCAAGATGGACTCCAAGGACAGGAATTCCATGTATGTAGCCTCGTCCTATCCGCCCTCGGACTGTGTGCCATCACCCTTGTCTCAGTCTTTGCCAACTCTCCCTGGTACACATACGCAGACTCGCGCTGATGTTGACGTCTCTCTCAATCTTTCGCGGCCAACTCTCACCTATTGGGGTAATGCTCGTGAGGGGAGCGGAGCATGTGAATTGATGAGCGAGTGCGGTCCCAACCTTCTAAGGGTGGAATTGCTTATATAGAAATGAGAAGCGGAGGCAAAATTGTGATTTCTACAATCCCCAAATGCATGGCTCAGGCCTGAGGGTGTATTGATTCACCAGTAAAGTCTGAAGAAAATTCAGATACTGAACGGAGTCTGAATCCTGCCGGCTGCCACGTTGGCAAGCGGAGCAGAATGTCGGAGAACATTAGTGTGAGAATAAGCACGATTATGACTGTCGACTCGGCAATCAGGGGCTTGGGCAAGCCGCTGCAAGCCGACACATTTTGGCAGCGATTACGCGAAAACTGCCGACCAAAATGTGATGCACGCCCAAAACCCAAAAATCGGGCTCTCTAAGAACCCGTACCTCACGGTAGCATGAAAATTAATTTTACACCTAAGACTTGGTGGAGGAGGGCCGTGGCGTTGCCCGGCAGAACTCGCACTTATGTACTTTTTTAAAGGAAAATTTATGGGCAAACCCTGAATCTTCCGTATTTTGCTTACCGGTTTCAGAGTTGTGTGAGCTTGAATCTGCACCAGATGGAATCAAAGCACAGAGAACGGCGAGAAGATAGGCACAGATAGAGCCCCGAAAACCAACATCGAGCTAGCAATGAGAAAAGATGCCGGCGAGACACCTCCGATGTTCGCCGGAAGTTCGGCATGGCGGCAAGCGCAGATGACCGGCAATCCCCACTCGTAAACCACGCGGTAAATCTCAAAAGTTGTTGCGGTACTACTGGGTGGATTGGGCCACATCTCAGTTATGATTAGTGGAAAACTTGCAGTCCTTTAGTTATTGTGGCATCACAAGTGGCGTCTTGCGTTATTCTATAACTTTAAGAAAGCATGTGCACCATTCAAGGACTTGACGTGTTGGGCGCGATATAAGTAATAGAGTTCGGCCATCGACTGGGGGGGGGGGGTCAGAATTGATACATGGATCCCATGAGACCCTCCGAAATTCTTCCGGCTGAAATTTCAGCAGGAGGTGGGTGAAATGAAGAAAGCTGAGAGGTATGCTGAGAAATCAGCCTTGCAATTCATGTACAATATAGCTTTGTTCAAAAAGAAACAGGAGGTGTATCCTGAACTCCTGGGCTGAAATTTGTCCAAAGTTCACGTTGAGTGATGCAAGATACAATAGACGCGTGAAATAAATAGGTTATTTGGTCTTGCATCCTCCATCATTCCATAACGCAGAACACCGCTTATCAGGTGCAGTAAGTAACAGACTATAACGAGCGCAAAACCACTGTCGCCTTCTCACGCGGTGCCCCGACACTGGCCTTCTTCATCTGGAGTCTCCCAGCCTCCGCGCCTCTCTCCCGTCAAATTCATTGACAGAGTCAGCTCCCTTATTTAATATTCCTACCCTCGTTGTACTTACCACACACCGTATTTATCGCTCGGGTCACTTTTCAAGGTTATCCTGTCCGCGTGCCGCGGGGAACACGAGCTTGCACCTAGGGCTAGCGGGCACAGCTAGGTTAACAAGAATTCTAAATACCTTCAGGCGCCGTTGTAGGTAGGAGACTATCAGTAAATTTACATCATACGCCACCGGGAATAAGCAGACAGCGCAAACCTCAGCATGGCGCCACCGTCGCGGAAAGTCTCTGCAACATGTACGGCTAGGCGCTTCATCCGCAGAAATAAGTATCAGGCAATTCCCGCGAACCCAGTCAAGTTCAGTAGTTAATTTCCAATCGTTGCCTCACACTCTCCCGGGGACTCATGGATGGAAAGCCCGGCAGCTACCGGGGACGCCCCGTCATCCTAGCCCCGTCACACTCCGGTGGCACCTATGTCTGTTCAAATCCCAGAACATATCAACAAGCTAGTTCAAAATTCAAATGCAAATCTTTGCTTTATACTCTCCCCAGGGACTGATCGGTGGAAGGCCCAGCAGCTGCTGGGACGCCTCTTCATCCCAGTCCCGTCAACAGTTCTGCCCCTTGCATCCGTGAGAGAATCCCTTCGTTACACGGCACACTCGTGCCGTCGCGCCGATATGTGTGGTCCTGTTTGCCTCGCAAGGGCTGTGCTCCCTCCTCTCTCCCGCCACGTCCACCACGTCGTGGCTAACCAGCAATTATAGGGCCCCGGTGCCTTCTGCGCATTTGTGAAGCCTAAGAAACTTCACCGAACACCCTCCAGCCCGCCCTTCTCTCACTTGACGACGTCACGACCCGACACTCTGACCAATTTCGCTCGATCTCGCCAGTAACTTGGGGACTATCCGCTCAATTCACAACGAAATCTCTTCAAACATTTTTGTAATGGCTTCCGATACCCATTCCTGTTGTGTCTGAGGCACGCACTCTCTTTCTGATCATTTCCCCTCCCGTATGCTCACAATTCATGACATCTCCCCCGCGCCGCCCCTCCCGCTTGCCCATCCACCTCGAACCCCCTCCCCACCCACCGGCGCCCCTGGACGGACCCAATGGACATTTTCGGCGCCGAAATTTGGCCGTGCTCGCCCCCGACGCCGCGCCCGATACGCCCCAAGTGCGCGCTCGACCCTATGGCGCCCGGCCCTCCCCATATCCCGCCGGCCCCGTGCAGAACCCTTTGGACGGTGCTCAAAAGTAGGGGGGCGGATTATCGGATATTGCGAGACATCTCCACGGCCCCCAGGTGTGTCGCACAAATATTTCTCGTCATTTGCGCTCACCTCCCAGGCCCGGGCCAATTTCTTTCCACCCTCTCTCTAGAGCGTCTCAGCAACTTCGACCCACCCTTTCCACCATTCGTCGCTCCTTCCCCCGCCCTTCGCAGCTCCAAAACCCAACATGGACCACTCGATCGCGTCCCCGCACCATATCTGCTACCATTCGGCGATGCGGGCCCCGGTGTGCTCGCTGCGCCCCTGCATACCCCGACACTCCGCGTCCGCTGTTCCCCAGCGTGCAGCCTCCGTTCCGGCAGCCAAAGAGACCTGCGGCCCTCCACTTGGAGGGTCCGCCGCCTTTTTGGCTCCCGTTATGCGCTGCATCTCTGGCTTCAGCCTACCACGACACAGTCGGCACTGTGTGCGGGGTGCCTATACATCCCGGCTGTTCCTGGCTCCGGCGCCGGAGTCTTTGACTCCTCATGGCTTCGGGTACGCGGAGCGCAATCGAAACCCAATCCGACCAAGCCACCTTCAACTTATAATTCTCTTGCTCTTCTCATTCTTTCTACTTCAGCTCTACACTTTGCTGAATTGCAGCGCTGAACTTCAGTCCTATACATGTGACGGTTTGCGGCAAGTATTGATTTTGTTCTGGCACTGCAATCCTTACTGACTTTGCGCAGGCAGTTCAGTCTCTTTCAACCAGTTATGTATGGTGCTCCGATTAATTGAACGGTACGCCTGCCTGCCGTCATCGCCTTGAGCTTCCGATTGACTGTTGCAGACCTATAATGAACCACGGTGAGCTAGGTGGTCATTCATTTCGCTCGTTGTACTTACGCCAAAAAATCAAGCCTTCGAGCGCAACTGGCTTCCAGCAAGTCCTCGCAACCACAACGGCAAGCTCTACATTGACTGACAAATTAACGGTATCCTCACTTTCAACTCAGGTCATTCATTTCGAAACCACGGTCCGACCACCAACGCCGAAACTATGGTCTGATATTCCTAGTACCTGTATTATCTTGCGGCGAGATGCCTACTAATACTGGCACAGTTATTACCCACTTTCGGCGACAGAGCCGAAGCAGGGCAGAGTTAGCTGTTATTGAGACTCTCACTTAGTAGACTTTTTTTTCCTTTTCGTTAGATGTCCCAATTCTACTAGCAGTGCGGAGCGCTTAACACAGTGCCAGCACCGTGGCTCGATACAGCCAGGTATGTCTGCTTCATTGGTTTATTATTCGCATTTCCAACGTCGTCTTAGCTTGCAACGATGACTTCAAGACCAGTCGGCAGATGATCCTTAGGACTGTCAGATGGATGTACTGTCGTCGGATCCATGGTAAGTCCCATTGAACAATATTTCATCCCGAATTCAACCCAGCTTCGCGTTCCATCACTTCGCGAGCCTTCAAGCCCAGTGAGAACGCCCTCTGGGCAGCTGTGCTCAAATATGCGCAAATATGCGCCACTAAAGTAGCCCATATTCAAACATAACCGCGCACATTTAAGCGTAGAATCTGGACAAAAATTGAGACGGTATCTGGCCAGATCTGCGGCGGTCGGTGCTAGTACATGCAGAACATGCTGATATATGTTTGAATGTGTCCTCATAACTGCTTTGCACATTTGATTATAAATACTATTCATTTCTCCACTACAGACATAATATCTACTACGAACTGCGGCGCGCACTGCGGACGCCGGTGGGAGAGGTACCCCGCTCGCTGTGTGCCATCGAGCCATGGGCCGCGAGCCGGAGAACAGATGGGAGTTGTGGGGGAGAGAAGAGGAAGGAGGCCGTTGGGGGCAGCGTAAAGCGAAGCGGAAACGGCGATTATGGCGGTGGACATTGCGCGAAGGGGCATGAGCCGTAGGGGCATCGCGCAAGTCGGATACCGAAGGCGTTTGTGAGACGAGTGGGGATGGAGGAGGCCGAACGGTGAACTGGGGCAATATGCATCATGAGAGCGGGCCCATCAAGCTGAAGAGATAGCTGATGCACGTACGGAACTCTGAAGGTGTCACGCTCGACGGCTAGATATCTAAACAACATGTATTACGAGATGAACATGGCAGAGACGGTAAACAAAACTCACCTGAAAAATTACTGGGCGGCCGTCTGAATCGCTGGTACGAGACAGTAAGCGTTTGAAGGTAAGTAAAGCTAGAAAAGGACTTTGACTCACTGAACAGAGGGCTCGCGTCGACGGTAGGAGTGCGAGCAGGAGTGGTGTCGTGTCATGTATTTGCAGTGGCAGGAACAGCCTCTGCAACGGTCTTTAGCCAAACACTGATGTACAGATTGTCACATACCGGCTGAGAGAATAGAGATGGATCCTGCATATACACTCGCTGGAGGTCGAGATGCTTGTATACAGGCTATCGAGATGGTCAGTCATGGTGCGCCTGTGCTCTGATCACTTACCATCTGTGCAGCTTCCAGTGTTCGCCCGAAGGGCGAAGGCCTTCGGACCTTGAAGGCCTTCGGAAGGCCTTCGTGAAGGCCTTCAAATTTTTCGGCCGAGAATTACCCCCTTCGGAAGGCCTTCAGGAATCACGTGTGTATTATGTAATTTTAATTTTCACTCCGCGCTCACCCTTGACTCACCCACCGCTACCTTCCTTTGTGATAAACTCTTTGCAGGATTACTTTTATAAAGGGGGAAAGCAGAATGGGCCCCACTTTAAAAATTACTGCAAGGTGTGCGCCAAAAAGCATATGGAAAGTGTCAGTGCACCCATGTCGCACCTTGTGACATGAGGGCAGGCATATGGAGGACTTGCAGATGGGATGGAGGCCGCCATCCCCCACGATGGAGCAAGAGAAAAAGATTAGGTTCGCGCTTAAGTTATTCCATTGGACTGGTACAAGCCAGTGTGGGAAAGATCAATGAAGGCCTTCGGCTGACCTTAAACTGAAGGCCTTCACCTTCTGAAGGCCTTCAAAATCCTGGGAACCTGTCCGAAGGCCTTCGGGGCGAACACTGGCAGCTTCTACGATGGTCCCAGAATGTCGAAGAGCTTCATGGAGTGCGTGAGCAGGTGGTGGTGGACACAGAAAAGAGGTAAGGACGACGGGAAAGAGGAGGACGGCAAATGGATGATGGTGGCGGAAAGGAAGAAGGTATTTCAAACTCCGCAATCTTCCCACGCTCGGACCCTCCTCTGCACGCCTCTGGCCGTTCCTCTCTCCACCACATAATTGTGGCCTCTGGCCGCACTGATACCACATTAGCACACTAGACGACCAGCTGGGCACTCAGAGATTTAGCTGGGTAGCCAAGGCTGCATGGTAACTACATAATTCCTCGGGCGCCTCTCTCCGCCGGCTTTGCTCAAAAAAGCGCCCGCACCTTGAATTTATTCATTTGGGAGGCAAAACTCTTCTTTTTCACTGTGGACACCTTCCAAAATTAAGAACCCAGGACTAGTATCACGTTACATAAACACAGCTTTCATCTCTAGAGCAAAGTAGAATAGCAAACACGGGTCACGAAGACGACTTCTTTGCTTTCGCTGCCGTCTTTAATTCGTTCGCCTCATCGGTATAGCGCTGTCCTCCGAGGTCAGCAATTTATTTCAACTCATGATATGGTGCTATACCTTCTTCTCTGCAGGCGATAATGTGTGCCATTGCGTCTTTACTTCCACAGTTGTGTACGACTTGTTGATTTTCTTTCCTTCTGCACAGTATTTCCGACCGAATAGGTTCCTATTTCACGAGCAGACAAGTCAGTGGTTGAAAGAAAAGAACAGAAGTGACACACCATGCCGTATCGGCCACACCGGGGACATGTTTAGTCGATCTTACCCCCTTAACAGGTGGTGAGGGATCATTGCTCCCCGACGTCGCAGATGCCGCGGATGTACCGCTGTCAACTGAAGCTAGCAGAAAGAATAAGAATTTCGTTTGAGGTGCAGAATTAAATTGACCTTCATCAGCCGTCACGGCGGCCAGACGCGCGGATGGAACCGTATTAATCCAAACAAACCGTCCCTGCAAGATTAATAAATATACAAGCAAGGATAGAATCTGAATAAAGCCTACAGCGGATTCGCGACCTGTTGGTTTTATAGAATAATAAGACACATACATGGACCGGGAGTGAACAAAATCTTACCTTGGACACCGGTGTGGGTTCAGACATTATTATGGCCGGTTGAGTCGCAACCGAGAGCGTAACAGGTTGATTCGTAAGCGAGGGGGGGGAGTCGTGCAGGGATTCGCGGAGGAGGAGGAGCGAAAGCTGAAAGGGCCTCCGGGACGGTGAACAATGACGAAGGCGACGGAGTCAAAACTGTGATATTTGCGGGGGTTTCAATTGATTCAGAAACAATTGAGAAGTCGGCAGAGGGATGTACGTGTTGCGATGAATCAGAAGCGATGGTGTGAGAGGAGTTGGGAGCAGTATTGCTTGCATTGTTTTCGTCCGTCCAAGCAGGGATAGATATTAGTGAAGACATGTTGGGGGGGGAAGGAACAGCGGTGGAATGGGGTTGAGATAAAGGTGACTTTGGCGTCTCTTTGTCCACCTTCAGACGTTTGTTAGTACGATTAGGATCAACCTTATGCTTTCGCTTTTTCTCGGGTGGAGCTTCCTTCTTTGGGAGATCCTGCTTTCGGTATCGCGACCACTGTGCATATACCTCAGTTCCCACAGTATCGACCTTCCAGTTATTCTCGCAAAATCGGAGGTCTGGAACCTCCTCAAGCATACGGCGCCGGAATTGGGTGTGGACATCAACAGTGGCATCTGGCCAATGCTGGGGAGCAATTCCTTGAGCTAGGAATGTACTGAATTGCTGGCGACAAGTTTGACGGACGTGGTCCAGTTCTGACTTCGAGTAGCACTTGCCGTTCTTGTGTTCTAGGAATCCCAAGACGTTCGGTTTGTTGTCCTCTTCGTCGGAGGAGTCATTTTCGTCGCTGTCCTCATTGTTGCGTGATGCTTTCGGTGTTTTGAACGATACATGTTCACCAGTGCTGGAGACATGAGCTCTCCACTTTTTTATAGACCAGTAGCGGACGTCGGGGAAATCGTCAGGAGCCAATGGAGGGAGGGGAGGAGCGTGCATAAGGGTCATGGAGGTATTATTAGTCGGTAAGACGATGGCCATAGAGTTAGGAATGATGGAAAAGATTTGCGGAATGCTTGTAGCCAGCAAATGGTACGCGGATCTGTGGGTAGCGCAGAAATTAGCAGGCAGTCAATATTTAACAGATTTCCTCTCACTCTAGTGTGGCATAGCGATCCCGTAGCGAAGAATAGTTTTCTAGTAGATTTTTATATCGGGGGTTCTCCAGTAATTCGTCGTCCGATGCGTGTGCAATATGAAATAAAACAAGCCCTTCTTAAGTTCAGGGCGGTTCCATTCCTGTCCGAACTTAAGTTTGCGCAGAACTTAAGTTATTTTGCACAAAACTTAAGTTCTGCCAACGTGCCTGTCACCGGGTATAGCACGCATTTAAATCGTGTCCCCCGCGCTGTACTCGAACTTGAGTTGTACGCACCCTTCAAGTTTCATCTACAACTCAAGTCCCATCCACAACTGAAGTCTTCACAACTTGAGTTCTATTTACACTTACAGCTGATCTCCAAACTAATGAGATTGATCGGTTTTTTTTCGCTCGTTCCCAAAAAGGAAAATTTTCATTCTCCGGTAAGTCTGGCAGCTGCCTCTGGACGTTCCCTGGGACCTTAATATTGTAAGTGTTGTACATCCCTAGAAAACGTCAAACTCGGCGAATGAGAGCTGTGAGAACCTCGTAATGATCCGATCAGTGATGGGGCACATCAGTGTCGGCCTTTGCCGTGCGGTGTTTTCCTCGCATTCCACCGCGCGGTTGTGGTCGGGGAGGTAATAAATGGCTCCCAGGATATCATTGCAAGTTCCCATCTAGTCTACGCTCATGGCAGAGCACCGCTCCTCGAAAATTTCCTTTCTGGGAACGACCCAAAAAATTGCGATCGATCTCATTAGATTCGAGATCAGCTTTAAGTGCCGCCAACTTCTACTTAAGTTCTACACCTGCATCTCGATCACACACAGTGACCTCGGCCACAAATCAACCCGCAAACACAATACAGCTCAGGTGCCGCCTCCGCACCCGTTGCCGCCTCAAAGGTGATTCCTGCAGACTGCGCGCATGCGACGGCATTCGGCGCAGAATCCGACTCGGGCGCATCGAGTCGCACGCTGCAGTTCCCGTCAATTGCCCCTGCCGCCTCCGAAGCGAATCACACATGCG
The DNA here is from genome assembly GCA_029204335.1 of Mycena vulgaris. NCBI lineage: Eukaryota > Fungi > Basidiomycota > Agaricomycetes > Agaricales > Mycenaceae > Mycena > Mycena vulgaris. The sequence continues at coordinate 107,776 of JARGYA010000182.1, forward strand.
CAACGCCAGTGTCTAATCAGGCATCGGCGCACTTGGCACCATTTGCGTGCAGTCGCATGAGAGATCCACTTGGCGGCGGGGTGGGGTGCAGGGGGGTGGAGGAAGGGAGTTGGGGACAGGCACGTGGGGATAGGAAGGGAAGAGAAGGGTGTGGCGGAGACGCGATCAGCGAAATGGGACGCACCAGATGTAGCAGGATGTGGAGCGCGCGTGCTCCACGTTGAGCGCAGTGCGCGAGACACGTTCAGAGGTCGCAGTGAGCACACCAAATAAACAGGATGATACAAGGTACGCACCGAATAAATGGTTATGAACCATTTCACCATCTACTGGGTGGCATGACATTGATCTTAACTTGCCAGCTCGTCGAAGGCTGGCGCTGAAGCCCAATGAATCCTAATCAATTAGAGACAACGTAGCAAGAACTCACTGGGCCTTGGTTGGTTGGTGGTCGGGGCGGCACATTCTGTGGGTGGGGAGTGGGTGGGTGGTGGACAGAAGAGAAGTTAGAATGAGTAACGCGTGACGTTACTGAATCACAATGGTGGCCGAGATCGCCAAACACTCCACAACACATCACTTCGACTTGGCTCTAACTTCGATGAGCTCTTCGCTGTTCTCCTCGACAATTCACCCTCGCATCTCCCACAATTCGTTCAGATCACTTTAAGCAAGCTCAAGTTCAGTTGTGCTGACCTTTGACTGACCTCTGATGTCAATGACTTTCCGCCGTCAGGTGGCATTCTGGTATGCCACACTGTTTGTATTTATAAAATTAGGAACTGACTATGCGACCCAATAGGTCCACAGTATTGTTTATCCTTGCCACAAGTATGTTTCTGTGTTGTGCACTCTCAATATTAATATCACTAGTTATTCCAGGTATTCACGCCACATTCCGGAACTCAAATTCACGGTAGAACTGAAGACGGAGCAGAAGTCGGGAAACTCCAGTTTGGTCAAAAACTTAAGTACTTCATTATTTAAGGATATTATGTTTATATGAACTCATCTCAATTTCCTGACTGAGGGTCGAACTTAAGTCATGCGCGAACTTGAGTTCACGGCGCAAACTAAGATTGAGGTTTCAGCGCGGTGATATGTACAACATAGGTAGGTTACAGTAGAATAACTCAAGACTACAGTAGAAGAACTTAAGATGTAGTAAAACTTAAGTCCGAAAAGGGATGGGACCGCCTAGAACTTAAGATAGGCTAATTAAGTATTTGGTGCAATTGAGGGCTGTATGCTGTGAAATCAGATCCCTGAGCTTGTTTTGAGAGCATTTTACGCACCCTCAAGTTATATTGAGGATATGTTAATTTTCTCGGTGGATCCTCTGAATAGCGATGCCTTAGAAAGGGAGATTCATCGAGTCGATCCAGAGACGGAGCCAAGCTCGAGCCGGACTGGTTTTCAGGACTGGAGGAGGGCACATAGGACCCATGGTGCATATGATATGGTGTCTTGGGACGAAGGATGTGGTCGTAGCCCGAGGAGCCAGACACGGAAGAGCTTTGCTGTGGTGGTCGCATTGAGAGAGTGTCACTGTCATGTGACGTGACCTGACGTGGTTTATGGCGCGGGATCCGATTCAAAACTACAGGCGATCCGACGGCACCTCATCTGAGGCACGTAAAATCACAGTTGCTGTGTTTATTAACAATCCCCAATAGCTGACCTTGATTTCGTTCCTCTAACAGCCCAGCATAGTTCCGACTCGATCTGCCAGTCCTATGGCACTGTGAAGTCAGAGCAACGTACACTATCCGAGTGGGCTAATATGTTCATTGAGCAGCTCTAAGCTAGTCCTGTGTTTATTTAATACCCTACAGAAGGTATTAACGAAGAGGGAGGAAATGGGTTCTCGGCGCTCACCTTTCAAGACCCCTCGAGAACTGCATCGTCCTCCTCCTGGTATCCTGAAAGTGAGATGATGTCGAGGCCAGGCTTCTCTACTAGGAAGAATGCATGTTGTCCGTTGTATTTGTGAGGCACCATCGCTACCACAGATTTTATGTATCTGACGTTGATGACGGTTAATTTTCCGGTGCGCTGGCAGGACCAAACAGTTTTGTAGGAATCTCGGAGGAGCTCTTCTTCAGGACGAGAATATAGGGATGCAAGGGCGAGGGCATGCCCATCCTTCGTGCAAAAATAAAACTCCACCTCTGCGATCTCCTCTTGTGAATTCACAATAACCTATGCACCAAACGGTCAAATCGAACGAACACAAGGGGAGATATACTGTTACTTGCCTTGACATTGCGAGCCATTCGCACATTTTTGAGGGGTTTATGTTTCTCTTTCCATCCCGAGCGCGCGATTTGCCCATTTGGAAGACGGAGGTGAGCCCATCGTTTCAATGTAAGATCACCTTCTGGAGAATCCGCCTTCATAAATTTGCGGATGGCAACAGCCGCATCACCAGTGATCCTGTGTGGACATTCGTCTCTCGCACGAAGGAGGATGTAACCACTGCCTAGATTTTTCGATCCATGGGGTACCTGCGGCTGTCGAGTATCTGCGCGGTCGAGGTTCGGTATCATCGCCTTCAGAGCATTGACCTGGGAGCGCCGCAAGCCGCGCTCGGAGAGGTTCGCGTATGGGTTCGAGTGCTGTTTGATCTCCTCTCCCAAATTCCCAATTGTGCGCTCCATAGTCCACTGTGTATAATACACCTGGGGGCCGACACGAATCGCTTCGGGTGCTAGGTGAGTCATGGCATGTATAGACTGACGAACGAAATGAATCCGCTCCGCCATTTGCTGGTATTAAAGGGTTTCAAATTCGGCGACATAGGAAAGCGCGAGTTTGTGCATTTCAACCAACTGAACGCGTGGGAGCTTCCGCTGGTGGAAGAAGCGAATCACAGATACGCCTTTGCAAAAGTGTTGCCAGTATTTGGTCGGCAGTACACCATGGAGGAGAGCCGGTCCCATCCCGACGATATACATCAGCCATTCCCAGGCCTTATACCCACTGGAGATTTTCTCAGCTGAATTCCGAGGGGGACGATCGAAGGAACCGGGAAGATATGGTGTAGCATCGGCGACCGCCTGCCCATGTGCTTTCCATACATCTCCGGTGAGAACAGCCCACGCCCATGTGTTCTTGTCGTCAGGATGTTCACACTTGATAGTGCCGCGCATCAACGCACTGTTTAGCTCCGTCCAGTTCAAAGCGCCCCAGTGCATCATATCCTGGGCAGAGCAGCCGGGTACGCCCAGATAGTGGGAGCGAAGTAAGCCACTGGTGAGTGTTGGTTTCGAGATCCCCGTTGCCTTTCTCCGCGCTTGGTATTCAGCCGAGTTGGAGGAGTCGACAACATAGACCAGCTTGCGGAGATACTCTGTCTCCGAGGCCGGTGCGATTGTACGGACATCTACATTGGCGTGGTCACATCCTTCGACGGCATAGTTGTGTGGCTTCGCCATAACGGGATAATATGTGGAAGCACCATCCTTCCGGCGGCCTTTCAGGGAGCAGTACAAGCGACATCCGTACGCGCCATGGTGACCCGTGAGACCGTTGAGGTACGTCATTCCTGGCCCGTCGGCAGTCTCGAGGAGAAGATATGGACGCGAAATGAAGATCCGGTTTTCCAGGGAATCCCAGATGGGAAGCCCTTCTCGCTGTAAAGCCGACAGATGGTGCATGCTGGGAAACCGGAAGGAATCAATGATTTTGGGTTTATTCGGCCCACCGATAATGAAGTCGGGGAGGACATATTTTTTCGTGTATCGCTTCTCAGGATCCGGATCGGCTAGGATCCACACGGAGATCCAGGTGTCCGAGCTCTTGTTGCGGTACAGTTGCGCACCATCTATGGAACTGATCAACACAATGTCGTCGCCTGTGATATCGCTGCGAGCGACAGCGTCAAGATATTCTTTGCCATGGTAGATGTCCGTGTATGCCTACGGGATGGTGAGTCTCGAGTAATAAATATGAGGCAATTTTGACGATACCTCAGGCAATCCGTCGACAAGTGTGGCCAGTATATATTCTGTTTCGCCGACGCGATATCGCATATCACGAGCTCTTTCTGGGTTGCGGAAGACAGCTTGGAGCTGTGGACCGAGGGGCATTGTGTAGAACTCCCGAGCGGAGCCCCGCTCGTCGAACCGAGGTGTGTCGCATACTCGGCAAGACTCGAGGTCGGCCAGAGGACCGGTATAAGCCATACAGCTGTTCGGGCACATGTGGTGAAGAAGGGGAACTATGCCCCTCATCTCTGCAACTTTTTTCTTTATTGCATGATGTGTAAGAATTTGATCTTCGGGATGGCGGCGAAGAGTCGCAGCGCGCACGTCCTCGTATATCTTCTCAGAGGCGTTGGTCGTAGCCAGAAAGAGCTCGAGTGAAAAGCATAGATCAGGATCAGATGCATCGAGCTCCTCCTGTATGGGATTCCGCAGGCGTTCAATGGAGTCGGTGTCAAGACTGCTGTTGTCAAGAGTGCCGCATTTTACAGCTGCTATAAAATCAAGAGCGAGCTGAATATCCTCGATCCTGGAACCCGCAGGCTCGCCTAGTTCGGCGGGTTGTTGGTGTGCATATCCTTCTCCAGCCTCAGGGTCTCTCTCATCCTCGTCATCTGAGAGCGTTTCCGGAGCTGCGACACAGCCAGGATCCAGTTCTTCGTCTAGCTCCGGTGAGGAAGATCGGGAAGAGAGGGAATGCTCGCAAAACTGAGAGATAGGGAACAGTTTGAGAGGAAGAAAGGAGATGAATTAGAGGTATTACAGGATTTATATCTAGCTCGTCGTCGTCGTCGTCGTCGTCGGAACTCTTCTGCATACGCTGCCTCTTCGGAGGCCTATCATCCAAGTCATGCACGTTATTAGGGCCATTCTGGCTGCAATCACCATCGGAGCCCGACTCCGAGGTAGCTTCATCGTCGCTGTCGGTCTGTATGGCGCCGTCGTTGGCCAGAGAAGAGTCGGCGCGCTCCTCTTTGTGCGAGTACCATGTCGCGCGGCAAAAATCCCGTCCGCTGTGGAAGTGCCACTAGGCACGCTCATCGCTCAGGCATATCTAATGCTTCGGGCGCGGGTTCTCACTCCGGCAGTATCAGCCACTCATCCTCCCTCCCTCTTTCTATTTCATTACTACTCATTATCCCCCCTCCCATCATCTCTTCCTTATCGCCAGGTCCCTGTCTACTCGAGGACTCCAACACCGCTCGCGAGACGCGTCGAAGCACGCATCATCATCTCACGTGGTCGCGTATCAATTTACGTGTCGCGTCTCAAACGCGTCGGTGGAGGCGCATTGCGCGCAGGTCTCGGTTCTAGGATTTATATCTCATCTTATTAAGCATACTATTCATCTCCTCACACACGATTTCACTCACTCATTTTAATTATCGTTCAATTACTCAATCTTACCATCCGACGGCGACATCCTCATCGAAACCTCGGGCCATCTCGGACTGCGCTGGGGCTCGAGTCGTCTGTGGTCTGGTCAACCTCTGGACACACTGTTGCGGGGCAGTGTCTCGCCCTATTACGTCTTTGCGCAGCTCCCGGGTGGTTCTACAGGTCTAGGTGTGGGTTAGCTCGAGGAGTTACCACGGTCACTTTATCTACTATTACGTTTGTATGTGTTTCCATGGGCTCTGGTGACGCACGAGTACGCGGACAGCCACCCCGATCATGTATAAATTAGCTGTCAACGCGACAGTAAGGGGTCTTCCCTCTTGCTTCCCCCCCCCCATCTTCTACTCAAGTCTGAGAGCGTTCATCGAGTTGCGAGGGTCCTCCGAGTGGACCACGAGTCTGCGAGCATCAACCCGATATCCGATCCAAAGCTGAGTCTCATTTCTTCGAGTTATATTCAAATTTCTATACGACGGCTACTACACAGGCAATCACACGACCAGCTCCACTCAGTTCCTCACCCGGGACAACCCATACTTCTACAGTGGAGCCCACCGCGAGGGAGCAGGTTTTCCGCTGCGTATCTGCCTCTTCACCGCCGTCTAACCCCTAACTAACCCCTATTCCCTTCTGCCGACGACACCATGTCCACCACCACTACCTCCACTAATGTCCTACAGGTTCCCATGCCTGCTGCTCGTTCTCCAGGGGCGCCTCGCTTCGATGGTAAGGAGGTTACCGCGTTCCTGACGAATTTAGTGCAGCAAGGTGCCAACGCCGGCATCACCAACCTCGATGATTTGGTGCCGTATATTCTACAGTATTCAACTGATGAAGTTCGCTCGCTCATCCGATATGCTCCTGATTTCGATCCAGAGGTGACGGGTAAAACGTGGCCCGCAGCCAAGGCAGAGCTCTTGCTGCTTTATGGTCATTCGGAGCGTGTTCCTGACTACACTGAAACCATGCTCAAAGATTATTGTCAAAAGCAATCCGCTAAGTCTTCTTTCACCAATATGTCGGAAGTCGAGACTTACTATCGTGGATTTGCCCAGATCGCGATCCCTCTCATCAAGAAGTCTCGAATCACGCCAACTGAACGCAATTTCTACTTCGTTGCGGGTATTCCCAAAGTAATCAAGGATTGGTTCGTTCTCCAGGTGCCTGAGGCGAAACGTAAGCGTGCCACTCCTCCCTCTATTGCAGAATCTATCGCCGTTTTGCAGAAACGATTCGCCGAGGACACCTTGGTCTTCGAGCCTTGGGCTGAAGATGTTACCGCTGATCCTGTCCCTGTTCAAGCTACGTTGACCTCATCTGTATTCAACATTGATCCACCTCGGCCTCTCCTTCCCACCCAGATTCCGCTAGGTACTAACGCAATGGATGATCTGGCAAGGCAGATTCAAGCACTGACCTTAGCAATGACGTCCGGGAATCCCCAACAGGCGCAACAAACCCAGCACCAAGGAAATCAAGGTGAGTACCCTCAGAATACGGATGCTACTCAACGCAGATGTTTCATGTGTTCAAAATACGGTGCGCACCAACTTGGACTCCGTCATTGTCCCGAGACGCATGCACTCCTCGCTGCTAACGCCATTAGATATGATACGAATGCTCAGCGGTATGTACTCCCTGATGGAACTGATTTGCCTCGTATTCCCCCAGGTTTCATTGGGGGTGTTGCGGATTACGTCCGTGCGGTCGCTCGCGACCGTGTTGCCAACGAAATTCCTGCAGCCCGTACTAGCGCTATGGTACTTTCATACGGTGCCTCCGACGTCCTCGAGGGCAACAATTTTGCGGTATCCTCCCTAGACTTGATGAGCCGCGACGCTGACCCCGTTACTCGTTCAGGAAAAGACACTGGTGCTCGTTTCGATCCTGCGAAGCGTCCGGAGGGTAAAGGTAAAGAGCGTGCACGGGAATCTCCTCCGCATATGGGGGCTGGCCCGTCTTCTGCACCTGCTCCATCCGCTCCGCCGGTGCCGCCTGCTAAACCAGCCGGTGCACAACTCCCTTCTCCTCCTACTAACCCTATTAACCGCCAGGATGGATGGAGAGACTCTCGCCCTTCGAACACCAAGACTCGAAACGAGGACGTTGTTATGCGTGATGCCAAGAAACCTGCCACTGGCGATAAGTACCATATCACTTCTGATATTCAAGAGCGAGCTGATGCGAAGGCGGTTTTCGAGGATACTTTACAGACTCCCGTCACGCTCCCGCTTCTGCAACTCATTGGCCTCAGCCCTCAACTCCAGAAATTGTTCACAGAAGCTACGCGCTCGAAGCGCGAGTATGATGCTAAATCCGCTGAGTATTCGGTTCGGTTTTCTGATCCTGAGTCTGAAACACTCGTGTATAGCTCGAACGCGGATGACTATAGTCCCAGAGGCGTCTATGCGGACACTTCATTCGACGAAATTCAAACCTTCCTGGTGAATTATGGAAGTGCGATCGCCAAAGTCCCCGAATCCCGATATTTCGCGATGAGTACCGGTTCAATTAATATTCAGATTGGAGACGTTGAACTGACCGCGATGATTGATACTGGTTCGGAGTTGAATCTCGCGAGTTTTTCTGTCCCGTCTAGGTGTAATCTCCCCGTCGACTTTGAAGGTATGAAATGGGCGCTCAAAGGTATCCATGGTGGCCCCGAGCAGCTGCGCGGGTGTTCAACTGACGTTCCGATACGGCTCGGAGGCCATACTTTCCCTCATCATCTTTTCATCTCACACCAGGAACTCGGTCATCATGACATGATCCTGGGGCAACCGTTCCTGCAATGGTTCGCGGCGCGTCTCGATTATGAGCGTTCCGGTGAGGTGAGTATGTATTTGTGGAAAGGCGGCAACAGGAAAGTCCCTCCTACTATCATGATAACTATTACTGACCCGAAAGATCCTCGCAACACTTCGTCAATTAATCGTTCGCACCGAGCCACCATCGAAGAGGTCTCGGACGTCGAGGATTTTTGATCCGGGGGAGTACATCTGCGGTCTTCCAACCCTCCCCTACGAATACCCTCGGAAGATCTCTGGAAGCGTTAATGGGCAAAGCTGAGTTTTCTGATTTTGATTCCTTATTTCATCTATCCCCTCCTGCGTCTCATGATTCCTTACTGTACGATTATTATGCTGCTACATTACCTGATTCTGCCGTCGTTTCTACTCCCTGGACTGACCGATTATTCACTGAAATTAATTCCTCTAGTGCTGTTATACCCTCGAAGGTCCTTACCACCACGCGGCGTGCGAACGCTGCCGTGCGTTGGGTGAATGCGACTACGAAAGCTCCGCCAAAGAAGCGCTACAAGCCGGTTGACCGTAAAGTCAAACCTGTCGCGACATCTCAACCTGATCCACAAGCCCATATTTTCCGTCCCATCCCTCGTACCACCTTTACTGACCTCCCTACCCATCCTCCAGATTTCCGTGACCTCAAATTTGGCTTGCGAGTCACGCGAGAACGCCTTACCGCCATGCTCTCAAAAATCGAACACGACATTCTGTCCGTTGCAGAAATCAACCTCCTCGCCTATATTACGGTCGCTCGTGAGTCTGCCTTTGCTTTTGAATACGCGGAAAAGGGTTCGTTTTCCAGAGACTATTATCCTGATTACGAGTTCCCCGTCATCGAACACACTCCGTGGCAACGCAAACCAATCCCAATCCCGAACGCTTTACTCGAAGATGTACGCAAGGTAATCATTGACAACGAGAAAAGCGGCCGGTTCGAATCTACGATCTCAAGCTATCGATGCGCTATGTTCCCGGTCATGAAGAAGCCAGGATCCGAACCCCCGGTGCGAATCATTCTCAATCTTGAACCGCTGAATGCTGTCACCATCCAAGACGCCGCCATAATTCCCAACGTTAACGAATTTGCTGAGTCTTTCGTTGGATATTCAATGTACGGGCTGGCAGATTTATATTCAGGTTTTGACGCCATCTGGATTCATCCGAGTTCGCGCCCCATGCAAGCGTTTCATTCACCCGTCGGACCGAAGCAACAGGCGACAATGGCGCAGGGTTATTCCAACGCAATGCAACAATTCACTCTTCGTGTCGCACATGCCCTCAAACCCGTCACTCCGAAGAAGGCCGACCCCTTCATCGATGACTGCGGCGTCAAGGGTCCTCGTTCCAGGTACGATAATCAACCCATTCCCGAGAACCCTGAGATCCGTAGATTCGTGTGGGAGTATGCACAAAACCTCGATGATTTCCTCGGAACTCTGATTATGGCGGGAATCACCGCATCAGGTACGAAAACAGTTCTTGCTGCATTTAACCTCCACATTGTAGGCTCGGTTGTCTCTTATGAGGGTTGGAAGGTCTCTCCGAGTCTCGTTCAACGCATCCTCGATTGGCCGGTTCCCACTTCCGTTTCCGAGGTACGTAGCTTCCTCGGATTAGCCGGGGGTGCACGCAAGTGGATTTTGGGATTTTCGATGATAGTTAAGCCTCTCACTGTTCTCCTGCGCGTCGTTACTGTCGAGTTTCGCATAACAGAGGAAGCGATCGATGCACAGGAAGTTCTCAAGCGCAAAATTGCTTCGGCCCCGGTGCTGGTTCGATTGGATTACGACGCCGCTAAGTTGATTTCGTACCTGCCCCGGAAGTCTGATGAAGGCCTTATGGTTGTAGGGGTTGATTCTTCGTGGATAGGCGCCGGCTGGGTCGTGTACCAGATCACCAACTCCGTCAAACGTCCTGCGCTTTATGGTTCTTGCACCTTCAACGCCACAGAGCAAAACTACGGTCAGCCAAAGACCGAAGTCTATGGCGTCTTCCGAGCATTCAAGGAACTGCGCCATCGTATTTGGGGAGTCCATTTCCGTCTTGATCACGACGCTAAATCGCTTGCTAAAATGCTCCGAGAGCCAGACGACGTTCCCAATGCTCCGCTTCTTCGATGGGTTGCTTGGATCCGGCTGTTTGATTTTGAACCAAACCATGTGCGTGCTGAATCGTTTAAAACAGAAGACGCGCTTTCTCGACGCCCTCATGCACCCACGGATACGAACTACGACGACCAGGACCCCGAAGAATTCCTAGAGGCATATTTGGATCTGGTTTACGCCGGTTCGCACAACGCGCCGAAAGATGCTACTCTCTCCTCTGCAGCTAAGTTTCTGTTTGATTCCACCTACTTCCGGTTGTCCGCTCCATTTGTGCAGATGTACGCGTCGGCGGCTACGCAGATGCCGATTTATCGAACCACCTCAGCGCTCGAAGGGATTCCCACTTTTGACCCGGCCGAGTTTGGATCCGATCACCTTGATCCGACGGCGCCGTTTTCGTACCTCGCCCATTCTGCCCTTCGCTGTGACCGTCCCGACGATTCCCGCCAACTTCCCGAGTTCTACCGACGCAAATCCTATCGAACTGCCTCAGCTGAGTTTTTACTTGGGGATGACTTGATTACTTTCGAGTATTTTTCGACCGAAGCTTATACTCAAAGTATCCCCCTCGCCGAGTTAGCATCTGTAGGCGCTGCTCATCGGCACAAAACTCGAGATGAAGACTCCCCGGAACTGTGGCGAGAATTGCGCGACTTTCTGCACACTGGGAATTATCCTCAGCGGTGGTCAACGGACCGAGAAAAGCTGAGTTTTCTGAAGCGGGCTCGTCGTTTCTTACTTCACCAGGATCGGTTGTGGCTAGCACCCAAGAAAAGCTCGGACCGTCTCCCTCAACTCGTTATTGAAGAGCCATCAAAACGCGGAACGCTCATGGCGCGTGCTCACAATGAGTGTGGTCATCGCGGCCGAGATGCGGTGTACTCCCAGCTACGTGATCGTTTTTATTGGCCGAACATGTACGACGATATTACATATTTTATCAGGTCTTGCATCGAATGCCAGAAGGCTATCAAGCGTATCCCCGTGTTGCCTTATAACGAATCTTGGCAAGCCCCGCTCCTCCGTCATTTTAACATTGACTGCATTCATATGTCAGATGGCGTTGGAGGAATGAGCTATATCATTCACGCAGTCGAACCCACGATAGTCTGGCCCGAGGCGCGTGCGGTCAAGGCTATTAACGCCAAAACTGTTGCTCGATTTATCTATGAGGATATAATCTGCCGTTTTGCATGTGTTCCTTTCATCACGGTCGATGGTGGCCCTGAATTCAAGAAGGAGGTTTTGCACCTACTGCGCACGCTTTATAACTGCACCGTCATCATGTCTACCGCTTACCATCCTGAAGGAAATGCTCCAGTCGAACGCAATCATCAACCACTCGTCGACGCACTGTACAAGTGCACCGGAGACGCCAAGGGTAATTGGCCGAAGTTCTTGAAGGCCGTTCTCCTTGCAATGCGGGTGACTACGAGCCGAGCTACCGGATTCTCCCCATATTATCTGCTCTACGGTGTGCACCCGGTATTTTCCTACGACATCACTGAAATCACTTGGCAGACTCTCGATTGGCACACCATCCGGACTCACGAGGATTTATTGGCGATCCGCGCGCTCCAGCTTAGCCGCCGTGACCCTAAACTCGAAGAGGCTAGCAAGAAGCTCCGTGAGACGCGCAAGCGGGCGATTGAAGACCTCCACAAACGCCACCATTTCATGTTCGATTTTGCCGATTTCGATGTCGGCATGTGGGTATGGTTGCGGGAGTCGAAACTGGATGAAACCAAAGGCGACAAAGAGAAGTGGACTTATTCTGGACCATATATCATTCACCAGAAGCGCGACAGGGATTCTTTCGTTCTCCGAGAACTCAGTGGCGCTATTTTGAAAGGTCATGTCAATATCCGCAGACTCCGTTTATTTTACTATCGCCCCGATAACCAGACACTTCGAACTTCGCTCAATACTCCTCCCAAGCGCACCGAGGTCCCCAACCATGAATTTCGCCTCGATTTGGCTTTGCGCGCCTTCGCTTCCAGCTGAGTTTCCCCCCCGACCTTTCCGATCATTCCAAAACCTATACCCGTTCCGATGTCTCATCCCCTGTCTCGATCTTGTATATATATATGGACGATTCCTCTCTCTTTTCTCCCTCTCCTCTCGCATCCCCACTTCACTCACTATGTCCACCAGGCCGAATTGGGCCGGTATTATCCCTCCCCGCAATCGCGTACCTTCGAACATCACCAAGCGCGGCTTCAATGAACCGACTGATCTACTCCTCGGTCTCCCGAGGGATATGCTCTTCGACCAAGAGCCGATGTTCAAAGACTTCAGCATGCACCTGGACCCTCGCAGGAACGCCATGTTTGTCCGACACGATCTTGCGCTGAAGTTTCACTACGAATCTGTCGTCTATTACCAAGTCGAAGGTGAGTGGTGCTCATTCCCGGTCACGTATACCGTCTACCGTCGCGACCGTGACCTTCTTCGGTCTGAGATCGTGGACTTCCTACGTCACGGCTCCATCCCCTCTCGCTATCCCCTCCGGGAAAGCGACGGTGTTATCAATGAACCTATGAACCAGGAAAACTTCGTACACATGATGAGTCGTTTTTGCCTTCGGGATATCACTCACAATTCTTCCTTCTTCGGCGAGCCTCTTCCTCTGCGGATTGTCGAGCGTCTGTACGAGCGCAGCTCGAACCGCGAGGTTCAGCACCACCACCAGGCTTTCGAGGAGAGGTTCTACGACTCCGTGTACTTCTACCAGTATCGCGATCCCGACTACTTCCGTCGCGCCGATGCGAAGCGGATCATCGAGGACATCAGAAATTCTGGAGCGCCGTATTGGTTTGTCGACGCGGAGGCGCGGGCTCTGGCGCTCATCTACCGTGTTCTCGCTGGTAAAGACCTCCAGCTGACGTGGGGGATAACGGACATCTAGTGCTGAGTCTTCATTCTTCCCTTTTTTTTCTTTCCTTTCCCATCCATACCATTTTACCACTAATGCGGGATTCCGAGGGCGGAATCCAAAGTATCCCCCTCTGTGGAAGTGCCACTAGGCACGCTCATCGCTCAGGCATATCTAATGCTTCGGGCGCGGGTTCTCACTCCGGCAGTATCAGCCACTCATCCTCCCTCCCTCTTTCTATTTCATTACTACTCATTATCCCCCCTCCCATCATCTCTTCCTTATCGCCAGGTCCCTGTCTACTCGAGGACTCCAACACCGCTCGCGAGACGCGTCGAAGCACGCATCATCATCTCACGTGGTCGCGTATCAATTTACGTGTCGCGTCTCAAACGCGTCGGTGGAGGCGCATTGCGCGCAGGTCTCGGTTCTAGGATTTATATCTCATCTTATTAAGCATACTATTCATCTCCTCACACACGATTTCACTCACTCATTTTAATTATCGTTCAATTACTCAATCTTACCATCCGACGGCGACATCCTCATCGAAACCTCGGGCCATCTCGGACTGCGCTGGGGCTCGAGTCGTCTGTGGTCTGGTCAACCTCTGGACACACTGTTGCGGGGCAGTGTCTCGCCCTATTACGTCTTTGCGCAGCTCCCGGGTGGTTCTACAGGTCTAGGTGTGGGTTAGCTCGAGGAGTTACCACGGTCACTTTATCTACTATTACGTTTGTATGTGTTTCCATGGGCTCTGGTGACGCACGAGTACGCGGACAGCCACCCCGATCATGTATAAATTAGCTGTCAACGCGACAGTAAGGGGTCTTCCCTCTTGCTTCCCCCCCCCCATCTTCTACTCAAGTCTGAGAGCGTTCATCGAGTTGCGAGGGTCCTCCGAGTGGACCACGAGTCTGCGAGCATCAACCCGATATCCGATCCAAAGCTGAGTCTCATTTCTTCGAGTTATATTCAAATTTCTATACGACGGCTACTACACAGGCAATCACACGACCAGCTCCACTCAGTTCCTCACCCGGGACAACCCATACTTCTACACCGCCTTTGCAGTATCGGTGGCAAGTGCATCGGACCATAGCAAGAGCAATATTCTGGAGATCCCTGTGCAGAACTGAGAGGAACGGCAGAGGCCTTGGACGCGTCGCGGTGGCGAAAGTGAAAATGATCAAGTCGGTTTGCTCAAGTTTGCTCCACCCAATTTGGTTACAGTAGCCGATCGCCGAACCGAGATTCGATCCGATTTCAAATACTTTTGACATCTTTTGATATGTTCGGGCCATATTCGACCATATGGACCATATCTAAGCAGGTCTAAGCATACGCGCCCAGACGGCGTTCTCACTGGGCTTCAAGTCCGGTATTTAGGCCATGTGACCGCGAATGCCTCTGTCTTCCACCATCAGGTTCGGTTTTCGGTCCTTTGAGCCCAGGCCTCGGCTCGCAGATGTGGATCAACTACAGGATCCTCAAACAAAGATTTTAGATTATGATTCAGACCTGGATTGACTCCGGCTCCGTGCCTTCTTCAAATACTTGTCAGATGTCGTTTGTCACCCAAACCGGTGCCATTTCGACTCGGGCTGATCTGACTTCGGACAACTTCGAAAATGATTCGTCTATGGTGTATTAAGCGCTGGCTCTTGTCGTTTTAGCCCGGCATTCACGCCAGCTCTTCCTCTGCTAGATGACTGCTCGGCTGCAAGCCAAGGATCGAAGCCTCTCTCCTGCGCCGAACTCACATATTTTGTCTAGGTTCTCTTCCTTTACACTCAACCTAACGCTTCCAAAGGATCCCCTGCACTCAGTCCATTGGAACTACAGTATATACCCGGTACTTGAGCAAACCCCGGTACTTGAGCAAACCCCGGTACTTGAGCGAAATTGATCCCCCGCCCGCAATTCTCGACTAAATCCTTATCCCCTTGGCAGAAACCTTCTTTTGTAATGTATCCTGCATTGTACCAAGTTTGGGGCCAGTCGGAGGCCCGGTGCGACAACGGCGTCCACATTCAGCCTCAAAATCAGCCACTTATGGTGATCAGAACTTTTGGACACGAAATTGTGTCCAATTGGTGGCCAATTCTCGTTCTTTTTCGACTTCTATCCCATTTTGGACTACTTCAGCTACATTTCGGCTGTTTACATCGGCCCATTTGAGGGCGAAATGGGTGAGAAAATGGGGGAGCTTGACGCGTGCCATCACAGCGTGACATCAACAAGCTCATCTAAACGCGTCCATTTCCTACGCCATCTAGAAGCACGGAAACTTGCCCAAGATGGTTCGCGCCCTCTCTAAAGCCGTGCAGAACCAAAAGAAACAAAAGGACAAGGATATCAAAATGACCAGAGCCGTAGAAGAATATCAGCACAATGCACTCAAGGACCAGACATTGCGCGAGAGTTTGCAGGCGATTGCGGACCGAAACGGGGTTGACAAAGAAACCCTTCGCCGACGCGCCAATGGGGGAAGGGGGATCACGGAGATGAACGTGAAAAAGCAGAAATTGACACCGAATGAAGAACGCGTCCTCATCGATCACATCCTCATGTCGGCTGACCGTGGCTTCCCCATGAAGCCCCGGGCTGTCGTTAACCACGCGAACGACATCCTCAAGAGCCGCGGCGGGGAAACAATCAATCCGGAATCCAATTGGGTGCATCGCTTCCTCGAAAGGCACCGTGATGAACTCCAGACCCATTGGAGCAAGCCACTTGACTCGCAGAGGGCGCAGTGCATGAACCCGGTAGCCGTCGAGAAATGGTTTGAGCTCGTGAAGGAGCTCGTCCCCGACCAGGACATCCGGAAGGAGGACATATATGGGATGGATGAGAGCGGCTTCCCGCCGTCAGACCAGGGGAAACAGAGGGTGATTGGGCGACGGGGGGCAAAGATACAGCACAAACAAGGAGGTGCAGACCGCGAGAATGTCACGGCAATCGTAACAATCTGCGCTGATGGCACCACATTGCGTCCGACCATCATCTACAAGGGGAAGAACTTCCAGCAGAAGTTTGGTGAGAACAATGTTTCGGGGGCATCGTAAGTCACGCACTTTGATTACCGACCCGCTATTAAACCATCACCAGAATCTGCATCTCCGAGAAAGGCTGGATCGACAGTGACCTCGCGCTGGAATGGCTCATCAAGGACTTTGATCCACAGACGAAGGAAAAGGCAGGAGAACGTACACGCGTCTTGATCCTCGACGGACACAGCTCCCATCACACCTATGAGTTCCTCCAATACGCTGCCGACAACAACATCATTGTGCTCGGCTATCCACCCCACTGCACCCACGCCTTGCAGGGCCTTGATGTGGTCTGCTTTGCGAGGATGAAGGCAATCTGGAAGGAAGAAATAAATCAGTTTGAGGAGACAAACAGGCGCAAGGTCGGCAAGGCCGATTTCACGGGGCTTCTTGGGCGGGCGTACCTGCGGGCGTTCACAGAGAATACAATTAAGGCGGCGTTCCGTGTTACCGGGATCTACCCCTTTAATCCGAACGTTATCAAGCCGGAGCAGATGAAGCCTAGCGAGGCAACATCTGTCAAGGGCGCGTTCCCGCTGGCCCAGCCGAGCCCCGTTCGCAGGATCATGGCAGTATTCCACGAGAACCCGCCAACAGCGTTTGACGTTGACCCGGATACCCATGCACCTGCGGGAAGTAGCTCATCAATGACACCACAACGCCGTGCCAGGGACATTGACCCGACAATCGATCCCGAACTTTACACACCTTCCAAACGAATGCGGTTGATGACCAGCTCACTCGCAACATCTGCATCTGCCAGCTTTCTCGTGTCAAAAGACCCCGTCACATCGAAATCCCGCCTCCCCGTGCCAGTTCTCGAAGGGCCGCCGATGGCCATCCCACAGCCGGATTGGATGCCGCTCGCGCTGAGTGACCAAGACCTGGAAAGGATGTCCAGGGATGAGCTCATAGAAGCAGGGAAAAGAATGCGACAGAACCTCGGTCTCGCAAATCAACACATCGCCGCTCGAGATGGCATTATCGAGTCATCGCATGCCACCATCGTCCTCCAAAATATCTTTGTGGGAAAGCAGAATGAGGCTCTACATGCAAAGGAGAACAAGAAGACAACCAACCGTACAAAAGTGACGATGAACGGCTTTGGGCGTCATCTGACAAGCCCAGAATTTATTGAACAGACGAGGCTGGCTAAAGTGGCGCGGGAGGCAGAGGCAACGGCCAAGATTCGGAAAGCCAAAAAACGAAAAGCGGCGAAGACAGCAAAGGAGAAGCTGGAAGAGGAGTGGAAGCAGATCAAGGAGGACCACGAGCTCGCTGTCGCCGCGTGGGAGGAGGAGTGCCAAAACTTGATCGGCGAAGGATGCCGGAAGAAAGATCTCCCCAAAAAGCCGGTTCGCCCGAAGAAGCCAACAACTGCAGAGGTCGAGGAGCCACCAGCACCGCCAGAGGAGGAAGAATCCGACTCTGATGACGACTAGGATGGCGCGAGTCACGAATGTCACATGGTCGCTCAAGTACCGACTTTTGTGACATTTGACCTGTCGAAAGTTCTTGCGTCGTAAACACTACAAAAGTACTTAGAATATTGTAAAGTCTCGTATCCACAATGCTTAGATACTAATTAATGATACTACCAACTTGGATTAAGGAGAAAGCTCAAGTTTTGAGAGCAGTAGAGCAAATGAAAAAGTTCGCTCAAGTACCGGGTATATACTGTAACAGAACCCGGAAAATTTGCGAAATTACCCTCAACTCTGACTTGACACAGGTAAGTCCCGGCACCTCAAACCTCTCGTTTTCACGTACTAACCTTCGATCTCCACCTCCAGGGTTGATTTCGATGCATCAGCTACGCTTCGAGTGTAAGTACTGAACCGCTACTCAATATTCTTCAGCAACAGCAGGGTTCGAGTTTAAACCACATCGTACCCAACGAGGTCCCTGGGTTTGAACCATGAGTGTTTCTCCTACAGAACTTGCCTCTGGCCGTGGTTTGTGGTTTGAACTGCGGTTTAAACCGTGATGGTTTGAACCACGGTTTAAACCATGATGGTTTGATGGTTTGAACTTGCCATTCAACCTATCATGGTTTGAACTCAGAGTCAAGATGTTCAAACTGCAGATTCTTTTTGTTGACACAAAACGGGCTGCTCAGCTGCTTCAGCATCAACTTCTCTTGAGAGCAAACAGGCTTAATTTCCATTTCGCTAGCTTAGAATTTGCCTGAGTTTCCTCAACTTTTCCCATAATCCGAGGTTAAGTATCTGACATAAGATGTGATGAAACGGTGAGATGAAGTAAAATCACCAAAACAGGAAGATGATGGCATTTGTCGGAAATTCAAAACTGACAACAGAGGTTGAAAAGACTGCAGACAGAGGGACAGACAAAAGCAATTTTATAATTAGACTGATGAAAACAAATGTTTATACAATCACAACGAAGATTTTTGGCTAGTTTGGTGCACCAAATCCCGGAAATTGCTCCCCAGCTGGGATTTGGTGGTAGCCTGATGATCCATATAACAGTGCATCCAAGCCCAAGCACATGACAAAATGAGTGGTATTTTGGCTCATATACAATTCATAACGCCCTCTGGGCACCCCTGGTACCTCTTAGAGACTTAGCTGCATACCCTAAGTGAAAGGCCTAGAGTGAGGTCTCGGAACGTACCGCATGATCGAGAAAAACATTAGCGCTTTCCAAGGCGCCATAAAAGGAAACAGTCTAGATCGCGGTCTCGGAACTTACCGCACGATCGAGAAAAAGACATTAGCGCTTTCTGAGGTGCTGGAAAAGGGAAGGGCCTAGACTGCGGTCTCGGATCACAGGATCACAGATAACGTGATATCTGACTTTGGGAATTTTTGGATGTAGACCTGGTCCCTAAATTGGTACCAGGAACATCTGAATACCCCTCTACCTAAGCATTAGCTAGTATTTTGTCCACCACACATTTATTGTGAGCCATCACAAAATTTCCTTTTTTGGTATGGGGGACAATCTTCGCCGTGATT
Source organism: Mycena vulgaris (assembly GCA_029204335.1). NCBI lineage: Eukaryota > Fungi > Basidiomycota > Agaricomycetes > Agaricales > Mycenaceae > Mycena > Mycena vulgaris. Next base: position 126,981 of record JARGYA010000182.1, read on the forward strand.
GTATAAACATTTGTTTTCATCAGTCTAATGATAAAATTGCTTTTGTCTGTCCATCTGTCTGAAGTCTTTTCAACCTCTGTTGTCAGTTTTGAATTTCCGCCAAATGCCATTATCTTCCTGTTTTGGTGATTTCACTGAATTTCACCGTTCCATCACATCTTATGTCAGATACTTAACCTCGGATTATGGGAAAATTTGAGGAAACTCAGGCAAATTCTAAGCTAGCGAAATGGAAATTAAGCCTGTTTGCTCTCAAGAGAAGTTGATGCTGAAGCAGCTGAGCAGCCCGTTTTGTGTCAACAAAAAGAATCTGCAGTTTGAACATCTTGACTCTGAGTTCAAACCATGATAGGTTGAATGGCAAGTTCAAACCATCAAACCATCATGGTTTAAACCGCGGTTCGAACCATCACGGCTTAAACCATGGTTTGAACCATCAGTTTAAACCATGGTTCGAACCATCACGGTTCAAACCACATCGCTTCAAACCGCAAACCACAGCCAGCCAGAGGCAAGTTCTGTAGGAGAAACACTCATGGTTCGAACTGGTTCGAACCCAGGGGCATTGTTGGACACAATGCGGTTTAAACCAGAACCCTGCTAGGGTACTATTCTTCGATTTACTGACTACTTTACATTCAGTGTACTCTGTACCTCAGAATTTTATCCAAGCATTTAAATCTGCGCTCTGGTGCTTCGTTTCGCTTCTATAAACATGTTTAATGACCGGATATCTTGCAGCTGGATCCCACGTAGTCGAACAGATGAACTCGTTGAATTTTCCGCCGTGTAAGATTTGGGCCCCGGTGTCAAGCCCCGTCGATGATGGCACTGTGGCGGGGCCCTGCTGCAACATCCCCTTTCTTGTTGACCTTCAGCGGTGCGTAGATGGGGCGATTCGGCATGAGGGGATGCAATTTAGCATCCAGCATCATCTCTGTTAGGAGCCGTAGGTCTTGACCAACATCGACCTCTTTATGCCATCGAGAGAGTGCAGATCCGGGATGCTTTTGGGAAAGCGCTCATGCCACGCCTTGAATATGCGCTCCGGACCAAAGCCCTGCCCCTGGTAGCTGCCCATGAATATGCCGACTCGTTGCTTGACCACAGGTACCGATGATTCAAAGAGGACAAAGAGAAATTCTCGCACAGAGAGGCCGAGATACATCAGCAAGGAGAAGACCAAATTTCCAGTGTACTCAAAGAGCGATATGGATCAGAATATTTAAAGTGAGTTAGTCGAAATTCCTACTGGCCAGACCTCTGAAGCCCATTTTCCAAAAAATGATGAAGGCCGGATTAACACGCAAACAGAAAGAATTCAAAGGGCTTCTGTGTGCTGGGATTTTTCTTAGCCAAAGCCATATATATTAGCTATTGAGTTCACAAGAGCCCTAGGCAAAGGGCGAAGAATTGAGTCCACAGGAAAGGAGCAAGGGTATCAAACTTTGTGAACCACGGAACATAGGCCGGACTTTTTTTTCCGAGGGTCGAGGGGGGACCAATCAACCACGTCATACCACGTGATGTCCCAATAAGGGAATAGTTCACGCGTCAACCGCGCCAGGCAGTGAAAAATTGAACGATGGGTTTCCAACCACATGTAGATCGCAGAAGTCCTGAATTTGCGTCTTATATATTGCATATGAGGCCTTCCATAAAATTTCCCGGACTTGTACAACGCCGGATCATTGCAGCACAGCTATAGAGTCCTACCGCGCAACCCATCGGCGCTTCGTTCCACGGCTACTCCCAGCAGATAAGCAAGCTTCACAGACCCAATTCTCCGAAAATTTCCCTAGTTCCAAGCAGGCAAGATGATACTGAAATAAAATGAATAATGAACAGAAAAAAGCGATGTGATCTTACCCATTTTGTTTCACTGGACTCAGTTTTGCAGCACGCCAAGTTTGGATAATCTGCAGAATCAGTCGGCACCGCGGAGTTACCACAGATGCACGCCGCTAGAGCTGCGGAGAGGTCGCCCAGATCCTCACGCTCCTTGTGTTTACAGGTAGAATATCTTGTGTTCATTGAACTCGTGGTGGTGGCAGAGCCCGGATGAATGTGAGCACCAAAGTTGAGAGTGCCTGGCCCGTCTGTCCGAATCTCGTGGGTTTCATCGTCGAGTTCGTTCTGTTAAAAGTCGGACAAAAATTACTAATCACGTTCGACATAGCGGTAACACAGGGTAACACTCACCTCGACGTTTGGTTCAATATCAGTCGAAGCGGTGCCTTGGTCGGCCGTTGGTCGGTCGCGAAATTTTCGTCTGTGATTTGTCAGTTATTTGCGTTTAATAGATCTGACCCAATATGGAAGTCTCGGGGAAATTGGACTCCGGGACGTTCCATTGGGCGTACCAAGGGTTTTAGAACAGTGCTTGAAGGGATATAACACATATATAAGTCTCTCAGCGCAGCCCAGACCACTTCCCGACGGAAAAACTTTTGGTAGGGAAAAGAAAAAATCGACCGGACGGGCGGACCAACCAACCAGCCTCCGGTCCGGCATTCACGGCCCGGCATCTCCTTGGAAAGGAGTGAAGAAGCCCTCTGTTCACCGGAGTTTGAAGCAAGCCCCTCCAGCGAAGGGCCGGCTTGCCGGGCCGGAGCTGTGCAGGCTTGCTCCGAACCTAGCCTCTAGGTAAACGACGGAACAGGTAAAATTCATTGGCAGAGGATAAACAAAGACAAAGATGCCGGATCAATCAACGGTGGTGCCCCTGCCAATAAAGGGTGCAATAACTCCGGTTCGAACCGACGGCCACCCATATGCGTATGGCCACTAAAAAGTCAACAACAGATCTAATGAAACTAACTAAAAAAGACTATGATTCTAACCCTAACCTCAGTAAGAAGTGGTAGGAAATTTTTCACGACTATTAAATCGAGAGGTCGCGAAAACCGCAGTATCGTTGATTAAAGGAATGATTACATAAGTACTCGTAATATTTTTTTGGGAGACACACGCCCAGGGACGCCCTCACTATTACCCTTGCCATTTTATAGGTTCCAGATTCATCCGATGGGATTTGATCCCACAAAGACCGAGCTCACGAAAATCATCAAAATTTGATGAAAATGATCAGCGCCCTATGTTGTGCAAAGAGCTGTAAAATTCCCTTACTGTCAGAGACAAGGGGGCACCGGCATTCAAGCCAGTGACTAAGGGCTGGTAGATTAGTCCGGCCGCGAGGCCCCGAAAAAAAAAATTGAGCCTCCCATTTTTGGAGCTTATATCATCTTTGGAACATGTGCTTTGATATTGTTCACTTCAGAATGTCAATAGAACCTCTGCGGATGATGATTTAGACAATTTGGTGGATTGCCTCCATATATGTCAATCAATTGTGGCTTGTTTGCCAACACCGCCTATATCCGGACCAGTCAATTACATCTCAAAGCACTGGAGTAAATTTTGTTCCCATCGCGGGGACTGAGCTGAGACGCGGTAAAGTGCACCGGAGAAGGTATGTACTAGTCTATGGAGGTTGGGAACAATATTGTATGCTCTCCGGCGACTTAAAAACGTGGCGGATTTCCTTATATGGAGCGTGGGAATGCCTACCTTAGTCAGTAGGTCCCTCCGCGTGGCCTTGAAAAAAGAAATCGGCCCTATATCTTTTTTTTGAATGCTGGTTCTCCCTTGGTCAGAGACTGGGTAGTTGACCATCCTAGGTAGTTGACCACTTGGTAGATAGAAGCCGTTGGGCTGCGCTATACTGATACTGTACTGTACATACTTGTAGGGGAGCAACACCCTGAGGACCGTGACATGGCTGTTGCCTTTTTGTTAGGCAACAACCCCCACCGTGAGCGTGACCGTTGCTCAAAGTGGCAACATCAACTAATTACTTCCCCCCAATTATCAGGTTCCACGCAGTACAAAATGGTTCTCTGCTATTCAATAGCTGTGAATGATACTTTGTAAGCATTTTCGATGTTTTATCCACCCCTGAGGATGCCCCCGAATTTTTTTCGGACATGTCACGATTTTTTTGAGGCAACAGCGCCCATCGTGACAGTGACCCGGCGAAAAAAAGGCAACGCAACGGCCCTGCAGTGACCGTGACTGTTGCTCCCCTACAAGTATGTACAGTACTTGGTGGAGGAGGGCCGTGGCATTGCCCGGCAGAACTCGCACTTACATACTTTTTTTTTAGTGTAATTTAAATTCCAGCCCATGACCAAACACAGGGGAAGCTAACCCATGTATAAATAGCATGGGGTTGTTGAATAGAAACTTTCTATTCAACTTAGTGCCAACAAGAGGGTTGTTGAATAAATTTCCCGTTGCCAGTTCAAAACTTAAATTATGATTGGTGAGCGGACATTGAATCTGGCTGTCGCGGCGGGGGGCTATGCCCCCGCCCCAGTATCTTTTGTTTGGTACTTTTCCGCTACTGCGGTGAGAAATATGGGGAAGAGACCTCAGGGTTCAGACTCCGCCGCAGATGCCGGTCCTGCCGGTCGACCGGGACCCGACACAATATATCGTATATCGTAAACCGCTTCTGATTAGGGTTCACCCTGGTTGCCATGGATAACGGAGTGTCTCATAGGCCAGGAACAAATGAACCAGCTGCTAATATGCAGGTGATTGCTGCAATTGCGACAAGGGTGTGTGGTATGAATTATGGAAATCATCCTGTGTGTAAATACAGTTTGACCCGTTCAGAATTAATACTACCAGGACTCACAGGACTCGTGCTGGTCAATGCTCTCTTCCATGCCATGCGATGTCCATCCTGTTCTCTAGGCAATCATTTTCTTGTAAGCGGAACTATGCTCCGACTGCGCAATCTCACGATAACCAGGACAAAATTCTGGAAAGGGTTAACACCCACTTGGAGAAGTGTCATACCCACATTGGTTTACACCAGCCATTTCAACTCTCAATATACGAACACAATGTCAGAGTCCCCCGTGATCGGCGCGGTTTACGACCTGCAATGGGTGAGTCATATTCCTACACACTGTGGGGAGGATTCACAGTCAGCTTGTGTCAATTGCATTGGTTTGAGTCTATAAATTTAATCAATTGAATGGGGCGGCTCACTCACCCCGATGGAGAATATACACACAGGCTGACTGTATTTTGGCAGAGATTACTCTCGGCCTGAATGTATGCTACACTCAGATGAATAGCTTTCACTCAGTTCCGTTGATTGTATTTTTCATTTCATTTGGGAGTTTAAATCAACATGCATTCACTGCGATTAAAATACAGGATACATGTTGTTACTCACCCCGAACCTACGCCACAGACGTACTTTGACGACGCCACCCGAACTAGATCACAGAAAGACAGGGGTAGAAAATGTCTTGCACTCTGTAAGATAGAAATAGGAGACACACAAGTCAGCGAATCTGGCGACTCTAGCAGACTTCGAAATTCAAGTCGTGTTAATAACTAGACGTGACGACAAAGAAGTAAACGTAGCTTTCAAAATAAATTGGCTGGGAAACTTGAGTCGGGACTGACGAGGCATCGAAGCGGAGGGAATCAGAATTTCTGCAGAGGGGCGCAATGATGAGGGATGGGGAGTGTTGACACCAATTGTAACGTCAAGACATACCTGTGGTGAAAATCGGGTGGCGCGTTCGCGAAGATGTTCATCTGGATCGAGCTGAACACCAAAAAATAAATGGGGAAAATACAGACCGCGAACAGCTTTCAATTTGGGTGGAAGGTAGGGGTGATCGCGGCGTGACATGTGAGCAAGAAATTCGCTGTGCATCAGCGGTGCGGAAGTCGGGGGAGACACACTGCCTCTCAAAATTCAACTTCGTGTATGCACAGCGCGGCAGGTTGCGAACGTCCATCGCCCGGGGCAGTCTCTGCTTCCGTGGGGACAGCTACATGAATAACACAGAGAGAGGTCAGCAATGAACACACCAAGCAACGACCACCATTACGAGGGGTGTTCGTCTTCAGCATTGCGGCATGGCCCGGGCATGAAGTGCGACAGAGGCGACGGGAATGTTGGATACATACGGTAGTTCTGAAGCGGTCCCCGCGCTAAACGAGGGACGAAGCGAAAGCGGAGAAGTGTGAAAGAAAGAACGGAGCGCACCTAACCGTCCACTATATCAACACACAAGACGTACTCCCAGTGGGTCAAGCGGTGCTTCTAGGGATTGGCATATAAATGCCGTGTGCCATTTCTTTCGAATCGGAGCTATGGCAGACAACTGAATAAATCTGAGTAAAGGGAAGATACTCCTCTTGCTATATTCCTACTCAATTGATTACATGGAGGATCTCTCCCCAGAATCTAGCATGTTCCCACCAGATTCCCTCGTCATTGAGTGAGGTATGTACATATGTAAATATGAATGAATGTTGCGCAGTGGGCTGTAGCCATCAGACACTTTCGGATCTCACGCAATTGGCTCAGGACATCTATATATGCACAGATCTGGGATAAATAGGGATGCAAGAGTCAATTTTAAATATATGAGCTCCACTGCGCGCCGTTAATGGTGGGTTGGGGAATGGTCACCACTTCCCACTTCCCTTCCTCATACCATATCATAGTGGCTGGCTGGCGGGACCAATCCAATTGAACTCCGCTGATATACGGCGGGAGCCAATGTGATTCGGCGGCTCTCCCGGGACTGGAGTCACCACCTGTTTACAGCAATACCCCGCGGAAAACACTGGGAACCGGCGGGGGCTCTGTGACAGGAGAGCCGCTGATATCCGGTGGCTGCCGGTGGAGGACGATGGACACGCAAGTTGCATATGTAAGCCAACGAGCTCCAGTGGCATTCGCTGGACGAACATTGGCTTTCGGCACAAGCCGATGCCGACCAATGACGATCAACCGAGTTGTCAACTCCGCGTGTATTACTGAAGAAAATATACATCTGCCGAGGCTGATCCGGGTGATGGCATTGGCGCCAAGCAGTGCCCACTCTCGCCCTTTTGACGTCGCATGGGTACGGAAGCTACGGGGAGGGGTTTCATAAATCTTCAAAAGTATCTCCGGATGCTTGTATTTTATATAACTCTATTCCGTGATACATGGTAAGCTATCCTGTACTGGAAGGAACAGTGAATCACCAAGTGTTTAAAGTTATAATACTGTGTTGTGGCGTTCGCCGAGCCAAGTGATCGGAGATCATTGCCCGGATCCGACCGGCATCCATTCTATGTGTACTTGGTGGATAGGTACGAGGTTGCCGCGGGGAATTGCGGCGGCCCGCCTCCACCCCTTGGATTTCCATTGGCTGCTGCCGCTTGTTACCGACCTTCGGTCGCTTCTCGCGGCCCAGGCAGATTTTCTAAAACAGGTGCAATAGCTCCGGTTCGAACCGACGGCCACCCATATGTGTATAGCCGCTAGAGGGTCAGTCATGGATCTAATGATTCTAACTAAAAAGACTACAAATATAACCTTAACCCTAGTAAGTTTGATTATAAAAATTGGCGGAGACAAGTAAATCGAGAGGTCGAGAAAATCGCTGTATCGTGGGTTAAAAGAACGATTACATAAGTACTCGTAACAGTCTGTACTATTTAATTCAATTCGTCGGTCACGCATCACAGGCCACCAAATCGATGAATAATTTCGCGCCTGTCACAGGTCACTGAGGCTGAGCGCAAATTTGTCAAAAAAAGTCACAAAATCGCAAAAAAAAAAGTGTCCAAAATCAATTTTTTTTCTTCGCTGACGCGCCCCGATGTTGGAATGGCCGCGGCACTCACACAGCTGCCATTTCTGACGTGATCGGAGAAACTCGAATTGTCCCGCTCCCACACGCACTCGCTCGATGCTAAAGCACTGTGAATCGGACTGGCAGCTCACAAAGCCTTCAAGTTTTATTGAAACTACTTGGTAAATAAAGGGAGCTCAATACCAGGAACAGGGATATCTTGGTCCTTGTTGTTGATGTGGCACCAAAAATCGCCCGCGTATTTGGTGTTGGGGCGACGCGGGCAGAGGGGGAAGGTTAAATTTGATGAGTTTAACACAGGAAGGTCTCCGGGGGGTAGGCATGTGTTGGCTGTTGCTTCAGGAATCCGGAGAGACTCTGGGAGGGCTACCATTGTGGTGACTACGACAAGCGGCGGTGCGCAAAAAAGGCTTACGGCAGCCGATTGATTTCGCGTCATTCTGATCCGCTCGCTCATGCACTGCGTCATAGAAACTTGCTGAGCGCACGCCATTTCATTTATCTCGCCTCAGAATCAAGGCAGCTGAGCTTAGAATGGAATTCTGGATGTCCTGGAGCAAAGCACAATTTCTTTTTTGTGTCACGGTCCCCAGGGGCAATCGACGAATATGAAAGTTCGTTGCTCGATGTCACGGGTCACAGGGCGCGCGAATTGAATTAAATAGTACAGTAGGCTGTACTCGAGAGGGAATAGGACCTCTGACGCTGGTCCATGCCAAATTTGGAGGCAGAGTGATGGGTTGATCCTAAGCTGTGACGCGGCCGATCACAAGCCGAAGGGTGATGTCATCATTTCCTTAACTCCGACCTGCCATCACCAGACGTCCAAGGCTCTTTCTTCACCAATTCTTCGTAAATCCAGGGTTTTTGAGGGTCATTCTTGAGCCCCGATTCCAGGCGTCAAGCGAGGCTCTGTGTTGGCTCTCTGGACCCCCAATTTCCTTTGCAGGGCTCCCTAAAGTGATTACAATCTGACATTCAACCGCACAAGTTGACCACCCGTCTCTCAAGCGACCCTTCTGCGCTACATATCTGGGACTCAGGAAACAACATCTCAATGGACCATAATTCATATTAGTAGGTCGTTCATTATTAATCGCAGTTTATTCGCCTCTCACGGCCGTCGGTTAGACCAATTGACCCGCATTTGGTGATTCACACCTCCGGATTTTTTGTAGCGGCTGGATGTATCAAGGGGTGGAAAGGTGCACTCAGGTCTGTGTATATGCTTCTTATGAAGTCCATCATATCTTATTTCAACCCATCCCACCCTCTGGACCTTCCGCGGCGGACAATTAGTTCATCCTTTGATCCCGCCTGCTCCGCGCTTCCCTTCTGAAGGAGATTATGTACCCCTCTCATGTAGCATACATTGAAGGTCTAACGGCACCGAATATGACATTGAGATCCCCTACACATATCCAGATGCATCTGGGTCAATATCTCGTCCGGATTGGTGTCTTTGGGTGGGTGGTCAACTACTCCGGGTTTCGCCTTTTTTGGCATCCACCAAAGGGAGTTCAGCCGACGACCAGATCCCCATTTAAATCCGACCAAACTGGTGTTCCCTCGTTAAATGGGCTAAACTCTTAGGTGGTCAAGTACCCAGTCATTGACGGTAAATATAGGGCCTCAACCCTCCAATGGCCTTAAGGTTCCGTTAAACCAGATTTAGGGCCTTAAGGGCGAACACTGCACGGGTTCCTTGTAGGCCCTTATTATATCATTATAACGCCATTGCATTTTTCCGGCAGAGGCTGCTTATGTCTCGGTGAACTCTCGGGTTGGAAGGTGTTCGGAGGCCCAGGAACGAAGGTGTGATTTATTTTGTTTGTACACTGGGATAACACCTGGAGAAGGGTATTCATGATTCGGACCGTGCCGTGGAATACTACCTACGTACCTCGTGAGGATTCCTGTGATCGTGCGCTAATCGGCTCCATCTGTTCGTACATATTTACTCAGGGTTTGCTGCATCTGTGATGACGGGCTTGCATCAGGTCTGCTTCTGCATGTGGCTAGAGAGCACTTACGTTCTGTTAGATTGAGGAGAGGAGCGGGATCCGTCAGCTCTCTGCGAGCGGGAGGGGCCAGGTGGTACTTACGAGCTGTTGGATCGAGGGTCAGAGCGGGATCCGTCAGCCATCGACGAGGGGGAGGGAAGCAGCGGCACTAACGAGCTGCTGGATTGAGGAGGAGATGGGAATCTGTCAATCTTGAGCAAGAGGGAGAGAAGCAGCGGGACTTACACGCTGTTGTATTGGGAAGGGGACCGAGATCTGTCAGCTTTCAGTGACCGGGAAGGACTCGGCAGCACTTACACGCTGTTGTATTAAGGAAGGGAGCAGGATCCGTCAGCATTCAGCGAGCGGGGAGGATGCAGCAGGACTTACAGCCTGTTGGATTGAGGAGGTGAGTGGCATCTGTCAGCCTTCAAGGAGCGGGAAGGACACAGCGGCACTTACATCCTAGTGGATCGAGAAGGGGAGGGGATCCATCAAAATTCAACAAGCGAGATGGACACAGCGGCACTTACACGCTGGAGGAGCAGGATCCGTCAGTACTCAGAGAGTGGGAAGGATGCGGTGGCACTTACATCCTGGTGGATTAAGGATCCATCGGCCTTCAGCAAGCAGGAAGGACGCAGCAGCACTTACAGCCTGTTCAATCAAGGAGGTGCGTGGGATCTGTTAGCTTTGAGTGAGCGGGAGGGAAGCACCGGCACTTACACGCTGTTGTTGGAGGAGGGGAGCAGGATCCGTCGGTCTTCAGCGGGCGGGACAGACGCAGCGGCACTTACACGCTGTTGGATGGAGGAGGGGAGCAGGATATGTTAGCCTTCAGCGAGCGGGAAGGATGCAGCGCCACTTACATCCTATTGGATCGAGCAGGATCTGTCAGCCTTCAGCGAGCAGGGAGGATACAGCGCCACTTACATCCTGGTGGATTGAGCAGGATCTGTCAGCCTCGAGTGAGTGGGAGGGAAGCAACGGTACTTACATACTGATCGGCACTTACGAGCTGTCGGAGCGAGGAGGGGAAGTGGCTCTGTCAGCATTCAGCGAGCGGGATGGACTTAGCGGCACTTACAACCTGTTGGATCGAGGGGTGGAGGGGATCCATCAGCATTCTGTAAGCAAGACGGACGCAGCGGCACTTACACGCTGTTGGATCGATGAGGGGAGCAGAATCCGTCAGCATCCAGAGAGCGGGAAGGATGCAGCATCACTTACACGCTATTGGATCGAGGAGGGGAGTAGGATCTGTCAGCCTTGAGTGAGCGAGAAGGACACAGCGGCACTTACACGCTATTGGATCGAGGAGGAGAGCAAGATCCGTGAGCATTCAGCAAGTGGGAGGGAAGCAGCCGCACTTACACGCTGTTGGATCGAGGAGGGGAGGGGGTTCCGTCAGCCTTCAGCAAGAGGGACGGATACATCGGCACTTACATCCTGTTAGATCGAGGAGGGGATGGCGATCCGTCGGCATTCAGCAAGCGGGAAGGATGCAGTGGCACTTACATCCTGGTGGATCGAGGAGCAGGATCCGTCAGCATTCAGCAAGCGAGACGGTCATAGCGGCACTTACACGCTGTTGGATTGAGGAGGGGAGCAGGATCTGTCAGCATTCAGCGGGCGAGAAGGATGCAGCACCACTTACATCCTGTTGGATTGAGGAGGGGAGCAGGATCTGTCAGCCTTCAACGAGCAGGAAGAACGCAGCCGCACTTACGAGCTGGTGGATCGAGAGGAGGGGGTTCTGTCAGTGTTCGGCGAGCGGGAAGGACCCAGCAGCACTTACAGCCTGTTGGATCGTGGAGGAGAGTCGGATCCATCACCATTGAGCGAACAGGAAGAAAGCAGCGGGACTTACACACTGGTGGATTGAGGGGAGCGGGATCCATCAGCATTGAGCGGGTGGTGAGGGCGCAGCAGCACTTACCGCCTGTTGGATCGAGGCGGCGAGCGGGATCTGTCAGTGTTCAGGAAGCGAGGGGGACGGAGCGGCACTTACAGCCTGTGGGATCGAGGAGGTGAGGGTGATCTGTCAGTCTTCAGCGAGCAGGAAGGACACGGCAGCACTTACATCCTGGTGGATGCAGGATGAGAGAGAGATCCGTCAGCATTCAGTGAGCGGGAAGGGCCCAGCAGCACTTACAGCCTGTGGGATCGAGCAGGAGAGCAGGATCTGTCACCCTTGGCCGAGCGGGAGGGAAGCAGCGGCACTTACACGCTGTTGGATTGAGGGCGGGAGCGGGATCCATCAGCATTCAGCGAGTGGGAAGGAACCGGCCGCACTTACCGGCTGTTGGATTGCGGAGATTAGTGGGATCTGTCAGCCTTGAGTGAGCGGAACGGACACAGCGGCACTCACAAGCTAATCGAGGAAGGGAAGGGCGGATCTGTTAGCTTTCAGCGAGCACGAGGGACACAACAGTACTGACCCCTTTCAAACCTCTGTCCAACAGTAGTTGAAACAAGCCCTCATTATGTATGAGCTTAGCGATATCAACCGCATTTGCAACACCTTCCCCTAAATTGCAATGTCAGTGCATTGCTTGGGTTTAAACACTCCGACTCACATGTGCAATTGGCCTCATTTAGGTTCTGGTCCAGCAGCAGCCCTACCATCATCTCGCTTCCCCTCAGTACCGCAATGTGAAGCGGAGCTCCAAAGTGTTTCCCTGATTCCAGTTCAACATCTTCCCTGTTCCATAGTAGTCATTTGCTCACCGAAAACATTCAGACTCGCCCCTGCCTGAAGCAAAGCATTGACCACTTCGACATTTCCATTCGCGCAAGCGGCGCAAAGTGCGGTCCCGTACTGTCCTCCTAATTGTATGTCATCAATTATCCCTGTTATTAGCATCAAAGTAGACCTTTGCTCACCGACAACATCGAGACTCGCTCCCGCCTGAAGCAGAGCATTGACCAGTTCGACATTTCCGTTCGCGCAAGCAGCGCAAAGCGCGGTCCCGTATTGTCCCCCTAATTGCATATCAATTATCCCTTTTATCGGCATCGAAGTTGTCATTTGCTCACCGGCAAAATTGAGACTCGCCCCCGCCTGAAGCAGAACATTGGCCACTTCGATTTTTCCATTCGCGCAAGCGGCGCAAAGTGCGGTCCCGTATTGTCCTCCTAATTGCATGTCATCAATTATCCCTGTGATAAGCATCGCAGTAGACCTTTGCTCACCGAAAACATCGAGACTCGCTCCCGCCTGAAGCAGAGCATTGACCACTTCGACATTTCCATTCGCGCAAGCGGCGCAAAGTGCGGTCCCGTACTGTCCTCCTAATTGTATGTTATCAATTATCCCTGTTATTAGCATCGAAGTAGACCTTTGCTCACCGACAACATCGAGACTCGCTCCCGCCTGAAGCAGAGCATTGACCACTTCGACATTCCATTTGCGCAAGCGGCGCAAAGTGCAGTCCCGTACTGTCCTCCTAATTGCATGTTATCAATTGTCCCTGTTATTTGCATCAAAACACTCGCCTACTTCATCTAGTACGACGGATGTCCCAGTCCAGACATTCCCCTCCTTCAGAAGGAATTGCACCAGTTCTATCTTTCCGTAGTACGCAATCAGCTGGAGAGCGCAGCCAAATTTGATGTCAGCACTCCATAACCGGGGATTCGCCCCTTTCCCGATTAAACGTCGAAGTTCCTGGAAAACTGGCGTCGCTTGACACTCGCTGAGAAGTAATTTCTCGAACTGGTCCTGATGAAAGTCTTTCAGTCTTTCTCGACTCTCTTTCAGCTTTTCTTGAATCTCTTGCAATGCGCCCCACGCATCGCGCAGCGGAATGATGAGGAGCAGGAGGGCAAGAATTTGTCCGAATCCCCATTCGTCTTCGCCATTTTGATCACCCTTGTTACGACGAAGGGTGAGTTCAATATCGACAATGAAGAGGATGTTGATGGCGACAAGGACGACGAGCCCAACGATGAGAAAGGCAGTGTGGGGGGAGGTTTGAGGTTGGGCACCGTGGCTAGAGACCGTTGAAGGGGAAAGTGGCCTTCTCGCTGAATAGGGGTTAAGCTGTAGTGACATCAACCTAGTTGTGAGAGTCACCTGGGGAGGAGTGGGGGGGACACCGTTCAACAGTACTGTCCCACCATGTTCGGAACGCTTGATGCCGTCGCCGGCACCAGTTATACGAGATATGAAGAGTGAGGAAGAAGAGGAACGGAGGGATGAGGTTGAGGCCAGGGATGAGAACAAGGGAATACATCGTTAATGAAGCGATGCGTAATGGTTTCGATGAAAAATGTGTAGCCACTCCGACAACTATAAGCGTGGGATCGGCACAGTCGAAGTGTTGGCCGAATTTGGATGGATCGCTCCAAAGCCATATTCCAACGGCGGCCATGAGAGAAAGGTGGATGGAACCGAGAGTAAGGACAGGCTGCTCCGAGATAAAGCGCCAGATGCGTTGGGCGATGCGCCATATGCGTTGGGCGATGTGCCAGACGCATTGGGAAATGTCCTGTATGCGTTGGACGATACTGTCCCCGCCAGTCCCCGTGTTATCACCGTCTCCCTCATTTTGCCCATGCAGCAACTCCAGGAGAGGTTCAAGGAGAGCGTCGCACCATTCACGCCACGTTGCTGCAGTCGGCCGGCCATCGCGCTTGCTTCGATGATGGACGTAGAGAATGAACCAAATCCACGTGCTGGTGTTGTTCATCCAACTAAGGTCTAGGACGACAGCGGCATGGTAATTGGTGATCGTTTGGTCGCTTCCAGAGCCTTTGGCCAGGATGATGACGGTAAGAAGGATGGCGAAGGCGACTGCTAGCATGCCGATTGATTGGTCCTTGATGCCCTTGAGCTCGTCCCTAGAAATTTCCCTATCCCAGAGATGCACGATCACTGGCAAGAAGCATGTAAGATTTTGAGCGTAGATAGCTGCGTGAACGCCAACACCAGAGACATCAGGGTTAGGGGGAATGCTGCAAACGCCCATGGTGGTAGGAGCGAAGAATGCTTGTGCCACGTCGAGTGCCGGCTGTCATGTCATGCATTCACGCAGAGGGCAAAGACTGACACATGCGGAAACCACATGCGTGAAACATGTGGAAACTACATGTGTCAATCTTTGCCCCTGGTGTCAATTGTACCCCGGTGGGACTAATGTGACAGATTGTATGACTTCTGGCATGGTATGCTCCGGAGTTCATGAGACCTACATGAGTGGGTAAGGCGGGATGATGGTGTAGATCCTGGGGAGGCGGACGGAGTGTAAGAATCACGCACGTGATCACGATCTCGAATTAGCCCCACAGCCACAAACAATTCCTCTTTCGTTCATATTTCTGTAGTTTAGTCATTTTCTCTCATATAAATACTCTCAGCAGTTATCGAAGTAGCCAGTCTCATTTAAACACGCAGATTTTATCGACTCGACCAGCTCGAAGTCTAAAAACTCTGCAAACATGATTCTTATGTCTACAACTTTCTTCAAGAGAAAATCCATAGCCTCACATGGAGGCAGAAGAATTGAGCTGGTGTGAGCGATGGACACAGAGGATCGGCGAAATGGCAGCAAGGGTAGCGAGGGATTAGAGGATTGACCCCCGCCACTCCGCCACTTCTGGCGCCACCTTTGCCACTTACTCATGCTACTTATCTTGTACCACTTCGGCCAACCCCAACCCGTTCGCCTGCTCCGCAGCACCGCCCTACAACTACCCAGCCGGCATCGGCCGCCGATCCCGCCGGCCGATCTCACCAAGGCTCCACTCTCAACGGGTGCCCCTTCGATCAACAGCCGGCAGTTAATGTAGTAGGCCTTGGAATTCGCGATGTTATTTTTTCTCCCCGGTGAAAGTATGCCTGGATATTATATAATATCCGGGTTCTACACCCCACCGATTTGGCCACGTGTGATCAATTTTTAGGAAAAAATTACTGCTTATGGGCAAAATCAAGCCATCAGTGAAAAAAAAAACCGTATCGCCACCCCTATCTGAGGCGCAAGCTCTGCTTTTTCGTTAGAGCTTAGTTCATCCCTGTGAACGCACCCTTGTATGTCCCCGGCTCGACTGATCCTGGTTGCCCGTTTGACCGAGCCGCTTATCTAAGGTCAGAATCGTCGGCGACCGCGAGCTCGTCCTTGTAAGATTGATTGTTCCCTCCCAGCCTGACGACACTGGCTACACCCTCTTCCTGGTTTCTCTAGTTCTCTCTTGCCTCCCCCTTATTTCCGGCTGCCTGTAAGATGTACGAGGCGACTGGTATGCAAACGGGATATCCAGGCGCCGCCCGGTAGGGCCGTACCCCCTGAGTTCCCAGTTGATTCCAGCGCACTCGGCGTTGCTTCGCATACTGGTCTGATTGTATAATACCATCCGAATCCGTAATTAAGCCTTTGTAACATTTCTCATTGCTGTTAAGCCTTACAGGGAACTTAGGGCGCGGACAGAAATTTTGCCTTTTTGGGCACTTTTGATCCTTTTGCTCAGAACAGCCGTCCTAGGCTCAGTTCAAACCCGTTTGCCTCCCAAGTTGGACCATTCGATTCCCATTTAAATCCGCAGCGAATCGCATCCTCAGAATCTCAACGTGGGCTGTTAAAGCCTGCCTGACATCAATACTCAGTTTTATTCGTATTTTTTTACCCAGGACAGCCGCCCAAGTCTCAATTGCGGCCCATTATCTTCGAGGGTTAGACCATTCGATTCACATTGACCTGTGTGGGCGGTGCGCCGCGCCGAGCTTGTCCGTCAGCTGCGTTCCTTTTGTAAAGAAAGATCAAATCAGGTACTATCAGCGACTGCCTACCCGGCCACACTAGGTAGTCGGCCATTTGGACAGTAGAAGGCTGCAGGCTAAGACTTACCATCGGGTGTGTATTGGAAGATGGAATAGGACCTCTGACGTTGGTCCATGTCGAATTTGGAAGGAACGTGATGAGTTGATCGAAAGCTGTGCTGGGTTTGCCGAAGGGTGAAACCATCATTTTCTTAACTCCGATCCGCCACTTCACCTCTTTCTTCACCAGTTCTTCACCGATTGACGACTTTCGGGGCTAGTTTTGATCCCCGGACTCCCCCCTCGTCCTAAAGCATCTTTCAACCCTCGGAATCGCATCCCTTGCTTCCCAGGAGCCCAGAAGCAACCGCAGTTCGACATATTGAGGTCTGATGTGGCCGCGCGACATCAAGTCAAGGATTTGCGGTACGGGTCTGTGACTTGATAGTATGCATTACGATGGCTTATACTTCCTTTTTAACGGTACGCTATGATTGTATGGGTTGGATTACACTCTCCCTGCTATTCAATATCACAAATCACTCAAATTCTGGAGGACAAATATTGAGATTTTTTGTGGGGGTTGTCAGTATGACCACGAGGGGACTGGGTGTCAGATACATCTAGAAACCTCCTATGAGCCCCCACAATATTTTATTTGGGACCGTCATACCCTCTGTTCGCTGGGCGACACGCCGTTTGCTCGTGGTATCAATATCCACGTAACAAATTCCGGTTCACAGAGACACATATGTACCCTCCCATAGCTCGGATGTACACACAATATGTACCTAACGATACCTCCTTATCTATTATTTAACTCTAGAAGTCGCAGTGCCCCAATGTGAGCCAGGACGACGTGTTTATACGGGTGGCCGACTAGCTCGTCTATTGCCTCTTTGGGCATGCCGTCCGAAAGAAATTCGTAGAAGCCCCAAGACAAATGTCCTGTCCTCCAATTTTGTTAGGATGGCTCACAGGATGCAGGTTTCCACCCCAGACCACATCGAACTACCTCGGGCGTACTACACGTCTCATGCCTGGGCGAATAATGCTAAGGTGGCTGAGTACCCGGTTTCTGATAGTATGATGTGACCAGTTGGTGCCATTTATGAAGTGCGAGAGCCATATATACTATGATTCAGGCATATATAAGAAATGTGGGCAATGTTTCAAATGAGTTCACCGGAGGCTTCGACCAGATTCTCTCGCGTTCCGTAAGGCAAGATTAATGTTTTATCCGTTGCTTTACCTCCATCTCCATGCCCATTTTCGAAAAGCCTTCTTATCACCGATTGCAAGTATATTGTATGGAACGTCCACCCACCGAGCGCATCTTTCCCTTTCCGTGTCGCTCCTTTTATTATAATGGCATTTCACATTCGTGTAGAGGGGGAAACAGTTTCCACATAGGCATGGCTCGGGATCTCTCTGAGTCTGTTTCATCTAACGTCGGCAGAAAAAAACACACAATTGTACACCCAAATTACGGCTCGGCCCCGAGTCGAACGGGCTGCTCCTACACAAATATCACTACTTCTCTAAGGTATGTAGGTGTGGACCGTCCACCACCAAGCCGTTCTCTACCACCTTGAGACCTTAATTTCAGAGTCCTTGATTTTCTTGGCATATCAGCTTTGGGGCTGTATTTCTTTGTGAGCACTTTCATTCTCGGTAGGCAATCATCTATGTGTAGACCGAAGAAAAAAAGCGACCACCCAGATGCTCATGGCTCGGGCCTGAGTCGAACGGGCTGCTCCTACAGAAATATCACTATTATTCCAAGGTATGTAGGTGTGGACCGTCCATACCACCGAGCCTTTCATTGCTTGTTAAGTGCCTTGTTTTATGAGAATGGCAGTTCAACTCTGGAAGCGGAAGAAAAAAAGAGGGTGTCCAGCGCTTCATGGCTCGGGCCTGAGTCGAACGGGTTCCTCCTGCATACTACGCCAAGTTCACACCCTCACACAGGTTGCAGGTGTGGACCGTCCACCACCGAGTCCTTCCTTGCTCGTCTCGCTCCTCCCTTTATCCTCGGTATAAAGTTGAAGCGGAGAAGCGGAGATAAAACACGAACTCCGCGCACTTATGGCTCGGGCCCGAGTCGAACGGGCTCCTCTTGCATCGAGCCTGAGAACTAGGAACAGTATAGTGTGTAGGTGTGGATCGTCCACCACCGAGCCTTTCCTTGCTTGTGAAGTGCTTTGTTTTATTAGAATGGCAGTTCAACTCTGGAAGCGGAGGAAAAACACGGGTTTTCACGCCACATGGCTCGGGCCCGAGTCGAACGGGCACCTCCTGCATGATAAAATTCGTTGCTTTCCTCTTACAGATGGCAGGTGCGGACCCTCCACTACCGAGCCGCTCTCAATCCCCTCGAGTCCTTGGTTATACCTTTAACGAAGAAAAGTGTGGTTGAATACCGGAGCACGGACGTTCAGCTGGGGCGCGGAATATCTTCTATGGAATATGGGCTGCTCCTTCATTCTCCAGAATTACAGCTGATTGCAGTACCGAAGGTGCGAATAAAAATTTCCTGTTTTGGAACAATTTCAGAGAATTCCCGATATCTCAGCCAGGTCTTCACCGATTCACTTGTAAATTGGATAGATCTACTCGAATAATTCACCTGCAATTAGTGATAGAGAGGGATGTGTGAAAATATCATGTATTACCCATTTTCTGATTACAGGCTGTTTTCGGACTGAACACCGTCTAGCATGCTGAGAGCATGTCCCAGCAGCGTAATATTTTGGTTTGGGCACCATATTCAACTGAGGAACAAAGTGATAGAGCCAGAAATCCATGAAATGTATGGATAAATGTAATCTTTACAATATGTTTTGATGCCGAAACTGGCAAATGTGTCCGCGGGATCTGGAGGGACTGCAAGTGATTTATCTATGCCTCTGGCTCTATCAGATGTTTCTAAAGTCGAATACGCTGTCCAAACCAAAATATTACGCTGCTGGGCCATGCTCTCAGCATGTTAGACGGCTTTCGGTCCGAAAACAACCCGGAATCAAAAAATGGGTAATACATAATATTTTCACGCATTTCCCTCTATCACTAATTGCGAGGAAATTAGCCGAGTAGATTTATTTAATTTTCAAGCGAATCGGTGAAGAACTGGCTGAGATATCGAGAATTCTTCGAAAATGTCCCAAAACAGGAAATTTTGATTCGCGCCTTCGGTACTGCAATCGGCTGTAAATGGTCCAACTTTGAGAAGCAGAGAGAGAGAAAAAAGTAGGCTTTGGTATGCGAATGGCTCGGACCCGAGTCGAACGGGCTCCTCCTGCATGATCAAGAAGCGTATTTAGCATCACGGCTATGGTACGTAGGCGTGGACCGTCCACCACCGAGCTTCCTCTGTCTCGTTGAGTGCTTCAATAAATTAGAAAGAATCCTTGGAGTCAACTCGAGTACTGCGGATGTAATGGTCGAAGTTTGAATTCGTTGAATGTGTCAATGGTTGAGCATCTGAAGATAATTCCCCTGCCGTCCGTCGAGATTTAGACTCTCGTATGTGCTCGGAAATACTTACCAACGATATTTGCACCTGAAGGGATGCAAGACGAACGAAAAGGACGAGAGATAGGGGCTCTGTGACGTGACGAGTGACGCCATCCGAAAAGAACGCGTCAATTACAAATCAAATCATTTTTTATTCTTCTCCTAACGGCACACTGCCAGCATGAAGACCCACTCGTTGTCGTTGTCGTTGTCGTCGCCATCTGTGAGCTCGACGCCCTGGACGCGCTCAAGACACCCGCAAAGACACTCGCGCCGTTCGCTGGCGCGCGGCTGAAGGGCTACCAGCTCTCGAGCCTGCAGTGGATGGTTGCGCTGCACGATAATGGCATCTCTGGCATTTTGGGTGTGTTCTCCCTGCCTTCCTTCCCCGCCTTTCCTTCCCTTTCCTTTCCCGCCTTTTCCTTTGATAAAGTACCGTCCCAGCGAGTCGTGGTCCCGCCGCGCCCCGTACTCGCCTCGGACACGCGGACCGACTCCTCTCAGGGTTCACTCGGCGTGTGCGCCTCGCAAGCTTCATTCACTTGGCCAGCACTCATCGTCGTCGTCGCCCCCCCGACACACCCGTCGCGACGCCCACATGGACACCTGAAGCGAGCACATCGTGCTCGCCCGCGCCGTTCCGGATGTGGTCGTCGGTGCCGGCGCGCGGCTGAAGGACAGGGCCTGCAGTGGATGGTTGCGTTGCGCTCTCCCTCCCCTCCTTTCCCGCCTTTTCTTTTGATGCCGTACCGTGCCAACGACTCGTGGGTCCGCCCCGTACTCACCTCGGACACGCGGTCCGATTATTCTCAGGGTTCACTCGGCGCGTGAGCCCCTCAAGCCTCATTGACTTGGCATCTCAAGGTGCGCATCTCAAGACATTCTCAAGTTCCTGCAGCGGGCTCGCATACCGGTAATTACGCTCCCCTCTCTTCTCTGCCTCATGTCAGCGCGTGCGTCGTCGCGCGTTCCGTGCCCGCCTCTGCACGAGCGCCTACTCGCGCAGACATGCGGCGCGAGGCGTCCCAGTGGGCGGGCGGCGAGTCGGGTACGAGGCCAGCGCCCCGCGCGGTGGACAATGCGGCGGCGGCTGGGGGCGCAAGCGCGAGTGCGAGGCGCCCAAGGTGCGGCATGCGCGTGCGGCGTTCGGAATGCAGGTACGAGGAGGACGGCGCAGCAGCGGCTCCTTGCGCTCGCGTGGGGGCGCAGGTACGAGGAGGAGCGCGGCGCGGGCGATGCGGGCAGCACGCGCGGGGAGGCGCCAAGTCCTCGTATTCACGAGATGCGGTGAGCGAGGCGTGCGCGGCGCGGGGAGGCAGCAGATGCCGTAGAGGCGGTGAGCGATGCGCGCGCGGGGAGGCACCGAGTATCCGTACTCGCGGCGATGCGGCGGGGGATGCAGCAGAGCGGGGACGGGCTGGGCGGGAACGAAGTCAACGCGGGGAGACAGATGCGGTGGGCGGTGCGAGTGCGGGTGGGACGCTTGTGCGCACGGCGGGGGGTGGTGCGAGTAGGGCTGCCGCCCGTTGCCGTGGCGACGGTTCGACGGCACCCGTCGAACGGGTGCCGTGCCCGTCCCGTCGAACGGGTGCCGTGCCCGTCCCGTCGACCATTTTTTTCCTCAAGCAACGGCCCGTCAAATGACGGCCGCGACGGCCGTTTCAACGGGTCATATAAAAATTGACGCTTTCCATCATTGATTAGTCCACAGAGACTTCCACCTTGGATGGGATACACTTTCCTGCTTACCTTACATTTTTGTTGGCTCCAAACAGACGGTATATTGCTTGTGTTGGGTTCTCGGCAACTCCCGATCATGATTGCCAACGTGCAACCTCAAGGTTTGGGTCGATTGCTTTGGCTGGAAGCCCGAAAATATCACGGTGGGCATTTGGGAGTTAAACTTATGACATTGCAGTACTAATCCACATTTTATTAGGGTCAAAAGGCAAGTTAAAGTTTAAATTCCCACCCTACCCGTCAAGACGGCCACAACGGCCGTCCCGTCAAGGGTTCGGGAAGAAGAAAAACGGCCGTTGCCGTCACGGCAACGAGTGGCAGCCCTAGGTGCGAGGATGAGGAACGAGTCCCCATACGTGCGAGATGTACACTCGCCGTGCGTCCTCGACGGGCCTCCGCGCCTAGCATTGACCCCAAGTCGTTGTCAACGGCGGCACTTCCGGCGACGGTATGCACCTCCCCATCGCCCTACCTCTCCCCAAGGGCCTCGCCCCGCCCGTCGCGTCCGGCCTACATAGGTGTGCATCCTCGCTGGATCCGGCGCTCCGTCTGGGATGGTGATCCCTCAATGCGTCTCTCGTTTTCTGCAGGGTGGGAATCGGATGCTGATCCTCTGTGATAACCTCCACTGTATATTTCTTTCGTCAGTTATAATCTTCACACCACAAACCAGGATCATTTACTGGAACGGACTCAAATAAACCGTAAACCACTTGTAAAATGATTCGTTGGTCCCCCCATTTCTGGTAGTACATCTAAGGACTGAGAGTCCAGGCAGACATTTTCTGCATTTTCCTTGGACTTTTTGGGTGGGCGGCTCCAAGAGGGCGGCAATCAAAAGCAGCAGTTGCCGTAAGTCACGTTGTTCGGGATAATGTGACAGTCACACGCGAACCACGATGCCCGAAAATCTGCCTGCAACACCGAGCCTTCCACGCGAATTGGAGCGAAATATATTCGAAATGAGAGCCCTGTCCCGCCCTGTCTCCATACCGAAGCTCATGCGCGTGGCCTGGCGCGTGAAGCATTGGTAAGAAAGCCGCCTACACCAGCGGATAATGGTGTTTGAATATATCACGGACCTGTGGTGAGAGATGTGCAGTGATATATCACACGGGCTCACCTCAGAGACATGCGTAATATATCAGCTTAGAGCACCGTCCATACACGGTAGGTCTTTCCACTTTGGGTTGCTCCTCCGGTGGAGCGGCACTGTCGCCGCGTTGCAGGCGGGTGCTAGGCGGGTGGCAGTGCCCCCGCCGCCCTTTCCTCTTTTAGCCAGGGCCTACGCGCGCGTTCGCTGGCAGCTCCTTTGGCGGTTGTTGAGTCTATCTTTAGTCACAGTCATATGCGTGGCCGCAGCGTCCTTCGTAAACGGGATATTCTCCAGGAACAATGCAAACATCCCACATTTGGGTGCGGGCGGGCTGTTTATACTTGTTATGATGCTAACCTCTTGCTTCCCCACCACAGCTGGGGGTCGTCTTATGCGGTCCCTATGGCCTCTCTCCCTTCCACACTCACCCATCCGCATCCACCTGCTCCCCCCTCTCGTTTAAGCCTGGCCACGACACTGTACACCTCCTCCTCGCCCCGTACCACGACGTTGCGCCTGCGCGCCACCCGCTCCGCTTGCGCCGCCCTTGCGCCCCCCACGCCCAAATACGCAGCAGGGCTGCACTGGGTACACTCCCCCCTCCATCTTGAGCCCGGACACGACTGCGTACGCTCCCTGGATCGCGTGCCCTGCACCTTTTACCGTGCACGCGCCCCCCGCTCCGCTCGCGCCGCCCTTGCGCGCCCCAGAACCGGCGACGCACCAGGGGTGTGTCCGGTACATCACCCCCTTCCTTTTGGGCCGGCATCCGACCACGTATGCTCCCTGGCTCGTGCGGCCTGTGCCTTTTACCGCCCCCGCCCCCTGCACCGCCGGCGCCGCCCTTGCGCACCCCAGCACCAGATACGCAGCAGGGCTGCCACGGGTGCATTCCCCCCACTCCGTAGAGCCACCATTCGACCCCGTACGCCCCCTCCCTCCTGCGGCCCCTGCCACATTTAGTACATCAGCACCGTTTTTTGCCTTCGGGCCTAATTAACCTCCCCCCACCGACACACCTCCACTTTTTCTCTATCTCTGTATCGCTCTCCCCACCCTACTGCCCTGTAGTTTACATTTTATTTTTACTTTACCTCTGCGAAGATATCCATCCCATTTTTTCTCTATCTGCCCTCTACTATAGAAAACATTCATTGTGCCCGATTTCTATGTCTTCCCTCGAGTGAGAACGTGAGGAAAAATAAGGCAAGAGGCCTTCGAACAAAACAAATGAAAAGTAGAAAATAAACGACCTACTGGGAGGTTCGAACTAACTGCAGTTGGTGCAGTAAGCATGCGTTACAACCTCTAGACGAAGAAGGCTTTGAAGAAACGATTCATTGTGATAGTTATCATCGTACCACCGTACTACAGCGTCTTATAGGACTTGAAGCCCTGTATTATGCTAAGTCGGAGTCTGCTACTATCGACGATCAAAGTCTACCTACCTCCCTCTCACTGCTCCCTTCCCCTTTTTCACTGCCGTCTTGGGCTTCTCATGCCCGTCTGCGGCGTTTCCTGTCACCTTTGTCCTGGGAAAAGTGAGTCTTCGCCTCGTCATCCCAAACCAGGAAAGAAAACTCACTTTTTCGCTGGCGGCGCTGAATTCTCCTCCTCCAAGTCCCCGCGACCTTTGCGCTTTTTCGCCACCGCCAGCGCCTTCAACAACATATCGTCATCTGCCGCCGCCTTCTGCTGCAGCGCCTTGTTTCTGTCGTGCAGTGATACCACCTCTCCTCGGCTTGTCGACGGCTGGATGGAGCGTGAAGGGCGCACGCGACCCTGGGTGATGTAGAGATCGTGGTCGCCGGCGGGGTTGTGTAGCCTGCTGTTCTCTGCCTTCCTCGCCGCTGCCGCTTTCCTTTTCTCTGCCTCCGCCGCCTTTTCGTCCCGCAACCGCACCGCATTGTTGTTCGTGGAGGAGTAGATAAAGACGGGCTGCTCCACCGTCTCTTGTGGCTGCGCTCGCTGCTCCTCCCCGCCCCCGTGCTGCTGCTGCTGCTGCTCCCCTTCCGCTGGTTCCGTTGTCTGCTCCTCCGCGCCATTTGCCTTCCTCTTCACCGGCACCTTCTTCTTGGACGTCTGCTTCGCCGCCCTCGCCGCGTCCATTCGCCGTGCCACCGCCCTCGGGGACGCCTTCAGTTTCGCCAGCTTTGGCGCGTTCGCCATGGGGCGCGACATGGGGTAGACAGGAGGACTGCGTGGCACCTCGGTTTGCGGCGCCGACGATGTTCCGGGCCTTCGTGGCGACGGTCGCAAGCGTGGTGGCAAGGAATCGGGGCGTGGTGGTATCACCGTTTGAGTCGTCATGCGCGGGGGTGTGGAGGGAGGTTGCAGTGGAGGCCCAGACAACGGAGATGATCGGCTAGGGGTGGACGACAGTCTCAGGGGCGTCGTCAGCGCAGGAAGCCGTGGTGCTTGCGGCTGGGGAAGTGGTGTCCTCGCGGTTTCCTGTGGTGTTGTCGATGGTGTTCTTGGGCCGTTCGTATTAACATGTAGAGGGGAGCCGAAATGTTGCGTGTGACGATACTGCCCCGCCCGTTCGAAGCTGAATGCTGACGAGCTGGGAGACGAGCCCTGTCGCAGACGCGGTGTAGGCTGTGGCCGTGGTGGTGTGAGGGCCACCAACACCGAAGCTTCCGGTGCAGAACCTTCTGCAAACCCAAACACAGAGGAGGGAGGTGGAACGCGAACGTTCGCATCCGTGTCGATGAGCTGGCTTGGGGGAATGCCCAGCGCGCCGGCCCCAAAGCCGGCAGGGAACGTGTACGCGTCGGAGGACAGTTTCGCCGCCACTGATCCCAGATCACCCCTCCACTCCGCCCACTCCTGTGAGCCGCCGAACTGCTGCGACAGGGAGAAATCGTGCGGCTGTGAGGTGAAATCCACCGACTGCAGCCCAAACCCGTGCCCGAAGTCCTGTGTCAGCGTGAAGTCCGCCGACAATGAGAAGTCCTGCGGCAGCGCGAAGTCCTGAGAAGAAGATGACTGCGAATGGGAGGGCGAGTGGGAGGGCGAGAAGCTTTGGGAGAGAAAGCGGGCGGTAGTGTCATCCACTGAGAAACTTGGAGTGAAACCTGGGGGATATTCTGTGTCGCCAAAGCCAGCCGTCTCCACAGCGTCCTCCACCGGCATCGATCCCGCAT
Source organism: Mycena vulgaris (assembly GCA_029204335.1). Lineage (NCBI taxonomy): Eukaryota > Fungi > Basidiomycota > Agaricomycetes > Agaricales > Mycenaceae > Mycena > Mycena vulgaris. The sequence continues at coordinate 152,927 of JARGYA010000182.1, forward strand.
CATCCACCCCATTGTCTGTCGTGGTGGGTGGCTGGGCCGGCGCGCTCAATTGCTTTGGTGTTCCCGACTGCTTCTTCGCCGGACGCCGTGCTGGCTTCGAGGAGGTGGCGGCTGGGGGCGCTACAGGGGCTGGCACGGCTGACGGGGCCACAGTTTTCGCGATCTTCTTTTTTTTCTTGGATTTCTTTGGACCTGGCGGCATCATCGTCTCCCCATCGGCGCCAGGCGCGAGCTGAGCTTCGTCGGTGTCGCCTTCACCGTCCTTGTATATCGCGCGTCTGAGCCGAATTGAACGTGCTAATTCAAAGCATGAGGACTGTCACAGCACTGTGCAAAACACGACACCACTTACGAATAGCCTGGCGGAGGAATTTGAAGAAGGGGTCGCTCACGGATTTCTTCCAGTTTGGGTGCCACTTTTCGAAGTCGATCCCTTCTGGCGTCTTCCCAAATGACACACTGGTGATAACGTTATTTCTCGATGTCCCAAAAATAGCACCAATACGCACGCAGTGACCCCCACCTCCCCTTCAGCCCTGGGCACTGGGCCCCCGACAACCAGCACACCCATCCATCCTGTCATTTTGTAGAGCTCGCCCAAGAACATCTCCGCAACTTGCGGGACTTCATCGATCGAGCTGAGAGTAAGATTGTCAGTCTCGAGTGGAACGTTGCACCACGAAATCACCTACAGTTGGTACGCCTCGGGGGTTCGCTCCCCATCAATCGCGTCTGCCTCCGGTGGCTGAACTACCTCCTCTTTTTTGACCATCTCCCTTATCTCCCCTTGCACTTGCGCGTTCTCTGCATCCCACAGCTCTTGGATGATGCGGCGCCGCACCTTCATTCGATTTCTGCGAGCGTCCGAAACACGCTTCATCTTCACGGCATCGTCGTCGTCATCAATCCACTGCGCGTCTTCATCACGACATTGCGCTGCCTCGTTCAACGAATCGTACTCCGACGCCTTCAAGGCCGCGCGCACTTTGGCGTCGTTGATCTTCTGGTACAGCTCGAGCACCTGGTGGCGTCGCTTTGACTTGGGCCGCATCTTGAACAGGAGAGCGGCCAGCGATTTTGTAGATCGACTAACACCGCCACGCTTCTTCTCCAAGGCTGCGTGCGCATTGAAAAACCAGTTCCGGAGTTGCTGTCGAGCGTGAGTTTAGCGCGTTTATCCCATTGTCGATGTGTTTTACTTACAGAAAACTTAAGGTCCAGCGCCTTCGTCAACGTGGCTCGCTGCTCGTCCGTGAGTGGAGCCGGAACCTCTGTGTTTGGGTCTGGGTCCATATTTTGTAGAGGTAGGCCGAGTGCAGTTTCTTCGGGCCATTCTTTGAACCAGGCGACCCTCATTTTTGGCCAGAACGTATCCAATTCCTTGCGGCCTTGCCTCTGCAGGAACTCTGGCAACCAGAGCTCGAGGAAGTCGAGCTGCTCCGGTGTCGTTTTACGTGGTGGTGCCATGAGCTGTAGGTCTGGGTCGTTCGTCAAGCAGCGTGCGTGGAAATATTAATTTCCATTTGGCTGACCTCTCCCCTTAGATAAAATATTCGAGGCCCCCTTGCAACTCACCAATCCAGCCCACCCCCCAACAGTCACCGATTCAATCACGCATCATTCATCTTCCGGTCTCTTTCACGCATATAAGCTCTCCCCCTGCCGATTCCTTATCGCCATGTCGTCTACTCCCTCCCCCACCACCCCCCAGACAGAATTTGCGGCCTTGGTGTCGCAACTGCAGATTATCGCTCAGGCCGGCGCTGCTGCCCAGGGTAAGCTTCCATCCCCTCACACATTTTCACACTGACACCCAATCTGCAGCCCATCTCAACAGCCTCCTTATTGCGCCCCACATCCAGCTCACAGCGTTGGTTGCGCAGCTCCAGATCATAGCCAAGGCCGGTGCTGCTGCGCAGGGTATGTTCTCTTATTCGCATGCCCGGCACAGATATACTGACACCCAATCCACAGCTCATCTTACCAACATCCTCCTTGTCGGTTGTGAGTCCCTCTGCCTTTATTTCATACTTACTCTAAACTCCCTCCGCCCTATAGCTTTCGTCCCCGTCCCCTCTTTTGTTGCCGGAACGCCCGCCACGCCCGAGGAGCTCGCTGCCGCAAATAACCCAGAGATCACTGTCGAAAGTTATTGGGTTGTCTTGCGTGGAAGGAAGCCCGGGCTCTACTTGTCGGTGTATGTGCCGCTCTTCCTCCTCCTCCTTGCACTTACCTATTCCCCGCTAGCCGCGCTGCCAATGACCAAACACTCGGTGTTCCGGGTCAATTCCAGCAGCGCAAGAATGGGCGGGACGAGGCACTGGCATTTTATGCCGCTAACTATCCAGACCATGTCCGCAAGTGGGTGCCTATCCCGGCCCCCGTTCCCGTCCCTGTCGACGTCCCCAGCACCTACGCTGCGCCCGCCACATTTGCTGATGATAGTCCCGCCTAGTCATTAACTATTCTACTGTGTCGTCAATGCTACATTTTTTCTCTTGCCGAATGTCCGCACCCCCTCGCATCGTTAGAACTCTTAAGAACCACCCCAAATAAATTATGCCACCCTTCTCCCGGTTTTCCACATGTCTTACCCCTCCATCCAAAACGTGTTTCATCTTTTCGGAGACATGCGGGCCCCGCCGCCCCAATTGGAGACGACCCCGTTCCATCTGCAAGTCCCATACCCAGCTTATTTATTTGTGTATCTCATATAATTTTAATTTCTCGGCGCCCTAGGTCGTCTCATTGCGAGGAACACTCCCATCCAGGTCGAGAGTACGCGACACGCAGACTTGCTTCGTAGGCTTATCGTTTCCCTTCGCCTGCTAGCCTATTTGCAGTATGTTCCTTATCCTAACCATCTCCATCCGGACGCTCAATATGCTGATGTGCTTCTTCGCCAGACATTTGTTCCTTGGATAAACAGCCTCGCCTCGCCTGTGCTCAACGACAACCACCACCACATCTCTTGTAAATGTAATGTGTACATAGCGGACCATACATATCAATGCAACACGATTCATCCCTACCGTCTTCACTCTCCGGTCCGGTCCCTGTTGCGCGCGCGCACAAGCACACGAGAATCTGATGCATCATATTGTTGGAAAGAATCTGTCATGCAACAAGTACCTATCAGCTCGCAACCCCTTTCAGCGACTCCAACTCATCCGCATCGGGCTCAGCATCCCCCTTGTGCCCGAAAAGACTCTTGAAAAGCCGTGGCCAAGGCATGCGCTCGTACGCACTGCTCGGCAAAGGTGATCCTGGGTCATCCCACTCCCCCGGAGATACCCAGCCCCCCGACTTGCCCGGCCGCATCATTTTGGGGGCTGCGTGTGAGTCGGCTGGTGAGATAGGCGGCGGCGACGATGGTGGTAGAGAGTCGCCCTTGCGATGTTCCAGTCCTGCACGCACGCTACGTTTCGGTGTGGTTAGGCCGTGCACGTCTAACACACGCGTGGTGCTGCCTGATCCAACTGTGAGAGTTTCCATCTGATGCCGCCTTGCCTGTAGAAATAAAAATTAAGAGTGTTCATTAAACAATGTATAGAGCACACACCAGATACATAGATGTCAGCACTTGAGATGCGACCGCCTCGTCTTGACCTCGAGTCTCTAAATTCTCCGGCAGATCTGTGTCAAAGGCGACGCCGCACATCCTGCAAATTTACCAACCAGCGATTACAGAATTCAGAGAACTCACTCTGAAATAGTAGGTGAAGGTGTTCTGGGCCCACATATTTGAGTGGCAAACTTGAGGTATTCCTCCATGTCTTCATGCTCCTTGTCAGTCGTCGGGATTTCTTCGTCGCTGCTTCAGTAAACTAAGTGTTCTCGTAAATACTCGAAGAGACGGACCTCAGAATTTCCATCCTCGCCTCCTTCGCCTTCTTGGGAGGATCCCACTTGCGTTTGGCTAATTTCTTGGCAGCGCTGAAAGAGGCCCAGAAGATATGATGTTAGATATTGACTGATCCCGAGACCACGAGCTTACCGCAACGCCCTCTTTGCCAGTTTATTTTTCTCTCGAAGCTCCGGGTTACTGTAGGGTTAATTAGGCTAGTGTACGCTCATTTCATGTAAAAAAAATTCCCATACTTTCGATAGTGCCTTGCAACTGCCTCCCGCGCGCGTTTCTTCTTTTCCGCTTCGCTCAGCCTGGGTAGTGTGTATCAGCACGGGAAATGCGGTCGAGTGAAGGTATTTACCTTGGTTTATAACTGCTTGAGCCTTCCTGAGCCTTCCGAGAGCCGGTCGTTCGAGTGCCCATGGTGGGAGTAAGGAAAGAGTGGAAGTGGTCGTATGTTTGTGTCAGTCTATAGCACCAAATCGCGACCCCAAATATTTTCGTTTGAAACCTTGGTAAAATGTGAATCTAACGATTTGGTTAGCATAGGTAATGTGTTAAATCTATTTAAGAACGTACGCGCACAATTCTATGGCCTGCTAGTCAGCGATTTGCGGGGTCACTAAAAATGGAACCCCCAGAATTCGTCCGCGGATATTGTGGGTGAGTCCGGTTTAACTTTCTGATCATTAAAGTATAGTTCCCGCACCCATAGGGCGAAGAGCAATAGAGAATGCGCAAGTTCATGCTGTCCCTAAGAATGTCAAGATGTCAGTTCGTCACGGAGTCACACTGATGATGGGCTAGCTAACGCCGCTCATCACCTCGCACTTTAAATTTTCTTTGTCCTACCACGACCTCCTACACCCACCCAAAGGTAAGATTTCCTTCCTCCATGTACCCCTCTCTCCTCAGTACCGACTTGCCGCGGCGACGTGCCCCAGCCTCGTGTGCTGAATCTTACCAGAGCGTTCTATAGCGGCTCTGGGGCGCGTCTCCGCGGCAAGTCGGTGCCACTCATTTTTCTCTGTTTCTCAGAAAAGCCCAGAGCTCACCATTTCATCCAGTTTCTGCCAAATGAACCGTGCAACACGTACGGGGCGAGTGTTCTCCCCGTACGTGATTGATCCTGCAGTTTTCGCTACTTTGCCACCGGCCGACGTCATCCACACCGGCGTGGACCTCGGTCCCATCCTGCAAACCGCCCTCGCCAACGCAGACCGCCGCGCTGCTGCCCTGGACCGCAGTGAACACGCCGAAGAGGATGCGGAGGAATGGGAGGACATCACCGAAGAACTCGAATCACGTCCCCCATCCCCGCTGTCGGATCTCACAGCGACGCCACCTCCCAGCCGCGAGCCATCCCTTACACGTTTAGAAGCCACTGGGTACGTTGTTAATCCCCCATAACTTTATCTACTAACCTCATCCCATCCAGACACCCCAATGCTACCGCTGCCCATGCTGTCAGCCTGGACTCTCCAGACGAGCTTTCCGAGGCTGAGGACGGCCACATGCCCCCGCTCGTATCCGACATCCAAGTCCGGCGTAAACGCGCCAACAACTATGCGCGTCGCCGTCGCCACCGCGCCGAAGCCCATGCAGCGAAGCATCCCAGCCCATTCGACCGCACCATCCGTGCCAAGCATTCCCAAGATCACCGTCAGCAACCCCACGAAACGACGGCATTCGACACTGCGGCCGCATACACGTCCGAGGCGGGTGCCTGGGTTGGGGGGCGGGGATCACGACACGCCCGACGTCGACGGACCCTTCCTGCGTTGACCAGGGCTGGAGTTTTGCACATAAGATGGGATGGCCGGTGAACTTACCTTCCGCTGCCGACGCAGTCCGTTATAACGTCCGTTTCCCTTTCAGCTCCCCGAAGCTTATCCTGGACGCCCATGGCCGCATCATCGCTATTCTGCTGGGCCGTCCCGAAGATCCCGACTGGGACGATGTTGTCCGTGACGCCATAAAAGCGATGAACCGTGCGCGGCGCGCTGGGTTCGCGTCTGGTGCGTTCCGCGCCAGGGACACCAAGCATCGCCGTGGAAGCTACGCGGTCCTATCGACGGGTGTTTCGTTCGGGGGCGGGCAGAAGGTATCTATGTAGTCCATCTTCGTAGTAGTATTAGTACTCAATGCAATATCTTTCGTCACTGCCCTCTAGCGCCCTGGCAATCTAGTAAATTCTGCCAAAAGGCAAAAAATTATCAACTACCTCCTCCGCAACAAGAGCCTGCGTAGGCTCGCGGGCTTTCAATCCAGTAAGTTGGAATATAGCTCGACTGAATTAATTCACATATTTTACAGGTGGTTTCGCCAGGTTCGCGCCCAAGTTATGGCGATACTATGTAGATAATCTTCGCCTACTGTTTGAGCACCACGATGGGTTGCAACACAACTTCACCAATTCGATTTTCCCTGCGACGACCTTGAATCTCGGCCCCCAGGTTGTCACCGACACCCATTTCGACCTCAATAACCTTATGCACGGGCTGTGTGGCATTACCGCCGCGGGTGATTTCGATCACACTGTTGGCGGCCAGATCCACATGGAACAAATCAAAGTCGTCATTGATTTTCCATCGGGGTCCAGCATGCTCATCCCCTCTGCCTTCATTGCCCACGGAAATACTCCAATCCAGGAGGGAGAGACACGCCTCTCCCTCACTCAATATGCGGCTGGAGGTTTATTCAGGTGGATCAAATATGGATTTCGTTCTGCAAAATCTGTTCTCGCTTGCGCTGGTGGCGCAGATTTGGTGGCATCGTTTGATGGCGTGCCGGGTTCCCGATGGGAGTGGGCAATGAATCTATTTTCGAAGCCGGAGGAACTGGAGGGCGATCGTCGCGCTGCTTTGGGCCCTGCATATATATAATTCAGACCCCCCCTCATCGCACGGCCACAAAAAATTCAGGTAGCTAGAATATTTGTACAAAAATATGTAATACATGTCCTTGCAATCGCTATATGTAAGCGTGCCGACCGGTGAAGTTCCCCAGCTAATCAGCGAATGCACGGAAGTAGCGCGGGCCCCGTACCAACCTCCAGATGCTTCTGATTCGGTTGGCAGCGGGGAAGATGAGCCGGGCAGGAGTAGAGTTGAAGCGAGGCCCCCCAAGCAAGAAACGTCGTACATTTGGTTTTTGATGGAGGCGACCTGAAACGATCGGTCTGCAGTTGGAAATATATGCTAGACCACACCACTCCTCCCATGTCGGTCCCCGCGGTTGCGAAAAACAAGAAAGTTGTTGGCCGTGTGTCGCTCTACTTGAAACGAGGTAAGTGTGAATCCACGTCAAATTATTTAATGAACTCTGACCCAAGATTGTAGAGGCGCTGCAGAAAGGACGGATGACCTCCGCACTGAAGATCTGGCTCAACCCCGACCTCGTGGACGTCAAGAAATTTGCGCGCGGACCCAGGCCCGGCTACGTTAGCTTCTACGACCGCAAGATCGCGCAGTTCAAGGCGCGGGACAAGCGCCGGGCGTTGCTAATGAAGCAGCGAAATTCGACCCCACACCCACTGGTCATACTTCTCCGTCGCAGTCGCGGTCTCTCTGTGCAACCAACGAACACAAAGGTGCTCGACCAGGCGCAGACAGAACGGGACGAGGCTGAGAGCAAGGAGGCGCGGCGGATTCGGGATTTGAGAGTTGCATACTTGTTGTCGTTGCGAGGAACTGCCGTTCGCCGTATTTAATGGGGGGGCAACAAATTTACTGTGTCTAAATGTGTGCCGTAGTGTATAGGATTGCAAATGTGCTGCTACGTGATTTTAGGATCCAGAAAATGATTGATGGAAGAAAAACCTACTTTCGCTCCTAACCACCCACTTTGTTTCGTTGCCCTACATCCTGCATGACACCAAGAGCATCCACGGCGAGGAAGGGCAAGAAAAGGGTGGTCTCTGCGTTGGTCGTTGAGCCCCAAGCTCCGTCGATCGCGGAGTCACACCCTGCTGCGACCCCAGGAAAGTGCGACGCCGAGGACTGGCAGGTTGGCTGGGGTAGGATGGTCGAGGAAATAGAGGCGGCGAGCCGCGCCATGGCCGACGAGAATTGGGCGTGCGTACGCTGCTGTCGCCGCCTTGGTCCACGCTAACCTCCCGATGATCAGTGAAACGCCGCCGCCGCCGCCGCCTAAGCTAACGGCTGAGGAAGCGGTGGAGGAGGCAGCTAAGGATAGGGCATGTGCGAATGCAATGCGCCTCTGCGTTGCGGGGATGAGCGAACCGGAGAGGTGTTACTGGCGAGATGAGGAGGGGCGTGAGGCTCGGCTTGAAAGGCAGCGGGAAATTTGGCGTATGGAGGAGGCGCAACTTAAGAGGCGGCAGGCGATGGGGTGTACAAAAGAGGAGAGGGTGGGTGTGTTGAGCGGCGACAACGTCGTTTGGAAGGACTATGTCGATATGTAGCCTTGCAGTTCGACCAATACAAAGCTGTGAGGCATGAACGGAATTGATTTTAGTACGACTAACAGTTTAGTAAACGATGGGAGCGACAGCACGAACGAAGGTAGACAGTAAGTGTATGTATTGAATATCTAGAGCCGCCTGATACTGGGCATGATAGGGCGGCAGACTCTGCAGTGGCGGATGCGGCATCGGTCAAGTGTTCCGGGGATCAATTCGGGCAGATCGCTGAAGTCGTCAGGGTCTACGGGCACGTCGTGGGTCGAGTCGAAGGCGGCCACGGAAGCGGAGTCGACGCTGCAAGGGGTGGAATTAAACACGTATCCAATAAAAGCGCAAACCACGCACACAACGACGTTGGGGTCGTAAAAAGTCAACCCACGCTTCAATAGGCTTTCCCCCTTTTGAAGGTCTGCAGCCAGCCCTTGCGGAGACTCCTTGGGTGCAGCGCTAGCGGTACAGATTTGGGTCAGTGAAGTCGAAAAGGTAAGACTGGTGTGAACTTACGAGGTGGGGATCTGAGGTGCGCTGGGGGTTCGCTCGCCAGATGGGAGTTCTTTTCGGGGAGGTGCAGTTGTGGCGAGCGTCGATTGAGCAGACATGATGGTTTGTGCGTAATAGCCGGATGAAGCGATTGATTACATAGTGGCAAACAGCTGCACTGCTTTCTGCCTCAATCTCTCGTCACTCTGATCTCTCGTCATGACCTCCCCCTTCCGCTGTGCTGTTCCTTTCTACGGCGACCCCGGTCAACCAGATGGCCCAGTAGCAGGTCAGAAGATATACCTTGTCAGTGGGCGCAACGTCCGGTTCCCTGGCGCGTATGTATCATGGTAAGCACGCTCTTATCTGATCATCGACCACCTGAATAAAGTGCAACCAGGCCTAGCGCCCACACGCAATTCAACAATGTCTCGAATGCCACAGTCAAGGGCTACAAGACTTGGGGCCCTCTAGAATCGGCCTGGTTCGCCAGCTGCGACCGCGGGGAGCACAAGCATCTCAGCAAAACGGAAGCGCCTACTCTGCCGGTGGAGGAGGTTACTCGGCGGCATCCGCAGCCGGGTTCACCACCCCGTTCTTGCCTGCCATCTCCGGTACTACCCAGTCCCGTATCAAAGCCGTCAGCTTCATCTCGCCCATCCTCTGCCACGAAACCTCCCATTTCCGTTAAACGACCTCTCATTGCATCGTCTTTGTCGGCTCGTCCCCGGGGCGCGTTCCCGTCAACCTTTCCACGTTCGGCGTCCGGTGATAACGCCGCAGCAGCAATTCCTGGTAAGATGGCGTACGCCGTCCGCCACAATGGCCAGGGGGTAGTCTTCGGCGACTATGCATCAGCGAGAGAGCTATACCACGGGCTTCAAGCGCGGGGAGAGGTGCCTTGCCTCGCAAGCACTCCCTCTTTGACAGATGGGGTCTGTTTTGTGGAGCATTTCTCGACGGAAAGTGGGTCACCTGAGGCCTTGCAGCGCCAGGGGTGGGTTGAGGAGGAACGCCGCGCGCGCGACCTTCACATCGGGGATGTTTGGGGAAGTGCGATAGAGACGTGGAGGCTGGGGCGTTCTGGTGCATGGATCAGTGAGTCTGACTCCGACGATGATGAGTCGTCAGTGTCGACTGGCACTTGCTAGCTACATGGTTTCCGATAGCTGATTGTTGCTTGGCCTTTTGTTTTTTTCCCCCTACATGCTTGTTTGTTTCGCGTATCGTATCCCTGAATGATTTTTTAAAAAAAGGTGGCCTTGGCCACTTGAATGCGCGCGCGCGCGAGTGGCTGTGTTGTTTACTCGGCACGTGCAAGCTTCTTGTCTCTCCTCGATTTCTTCTTTTTGGCTATTTATTTTATTTATTCGTTGTCGTCCATCTTCGCGCACGATGCCCCCTAAACGCAGAGTCCCGGAAACGACCTTCTACTCTGGCAGCAGCTCGGGATCCAGCGGCAGCTCGGAAGAAGATCTCAGCGATCAAGATGTGCAGGAATACCTGTATTCAAGCCTCTCGAGAGACTCGGCGGGTCGGAGCGTCTACACATCCTCCTTCGTCCAGACGAAAGTCGCCGCGTCCCCGGGGAAACCTCCAGCTAGCCGAGCCCCTTATCCGCCCGACCACGGAGGCACTTGGCTTTACGATTTCATGGACAATGATTGGACGTTCCCCGTGGACGAATCCCAAGCACAGTCTGAGGGCGAGGATGTGGACGAGCCCCCTGATTCGTCTTCCAGTGAGGCTGAGGAACTATTGCCGCAGAAGCGCGGGCGCGTGCCGGTATGTGGGCGGTGTATCGAATTTTGATGATAATGCGGACTGACCTAATGTTAGTACAAGCCTTTGAAGAAGTGGAAGGCTAGATATCGCATGAGCTGGCTCGACGAGCTGCTGCGCGGCGAGGGGAGGGGCGACCATGCTGGACACCCGAAGTGTGTCTGCGGGGATCCTCGGTGCGGGCATGAAGTGGCAGAAATACGTTGCAAGGACTGTGATGGGTGTGAAGGATTCGCAATCAAATGCATCGTCAGAGACCACGAGCGGAATCCCTTGCATCGTTTAGAGGTGTGTTTTTCGTCACCTTTCTTATCGCCTGGCCTGACTCAATGGATGAAGAGGTGGAATTGGGACGGCGGTTGTTACGAGGACGTCTCCCTCAAGTCCCTCGGTCTTCGATTCTCCCTGGGCCGCGAGATACATCCGGATCGTATCTGCCCCCGGCCAAAGCGCGCTCCCGGCAAAAAATTCGTGGTCATGGACTGCAAGGGGCTGCATGATGTAGAGCTTTACTATTGCGCGTGTGGTCGTGGGGAGTCCTTCGCCGTGCAATTGCTTCGCGTCAAGTGGCTTCCGTCAACAGGGAGGCAGCCGAGGACGGCGGCGACCTTCAATGTGTTGCGGCAGTACCATGTTTTGTCATTGGAGTCAAAATGCTCGATGGGGGAGTTCTACAACAGCCTCGTCCGGCAAACTAACAACACGGGCGAGCCACCGGCGGTATGTCACCGAGCTGCTGTCGGGAGTACGGATGCTGACTTGTTTTGAATTTTTTAGTCACGATACCAAGAATTCATTAACATGACGCGGATCTGGCGAAACCTCGAGATGCTCAAGCGTGCTGGGCGTGGCCACGAAACCGACGGGATCGCGAATACAAAGCCAGGGGCGTGCGCGGTCGAGTGTCCAGCCTGTCCGCACCCGGGGAAGAACATTCCCGAGGCCTGGCAGGATGTGCCGCCGGAGAAGCAGTAGGTCTCAATGGTATCAATTCTGCGGTCTGCGTTCTGACGCTCGACACACAGGTTTCTTTATGCGCTGTTTCTAGCCCTAGACGCCAACTTTCGAATGGACCGCAAGGATGTCTCAAGCGAGACCGAAGACGTAGATCTCGGCAACGGCCTCGCGTTTTTTGGGGAAGTCGTGGGGTATATGAAGCATCTGGAAGATCACTGGGACCAGCCTCAGCCGGTACGTGCGATGATGCGCTTGGGAATGAGACACTTACGCGGCCAATAGAAAAGCACCTGCGTCGCGCACGACGCGGTTAACACCCCTGATAAGGAGGTCCGCGGCACAGCGTCATCGGGGGTCGGAACTGTGGACTGCGCCCGACACAACATGAAGCGCCCGCGAGGCGTGGGGGATCTCCAAAAGGGTGAACGGTGCGTTCATAGGCTGCGTTCCAAGAACATACGGACTGATCATGGTATATGCGACAGGTATCTCAATATGGACTACATGTTCTTCAAGAGTCTTGAGGGCTCTCAACTGCAGCTCTTCTATGTGTCGTACGACATCGCGTGCCAATGGCACAAGAACATTTGGGACCGCATGCAGATCTACGAGCGGACAATACGCAAGGAGAACGAGAAGCGATATTTCGTGTTCCTAGTCCCGAAATTCCATCTACCGGCGCACATCGAGTCGTGCAATATCAAGTTCTCCTTCCTCCTCACGCGCTACGTGGGCCAGACTGATGGCGAATCCCCGGAGCGCGGATGGGCCAACATAAATCGGCTGGCGACGAGCACGAGAGAGATGGGGCCGCATTTGCGCCGCGAGGTCTTGGATGACCACTTTAACGACTGGAACTGGAAGAAAATCTTAGCAATGGGTATGTGGGGTTCGGGCCGGAATATGGTGTCGCTAATACATCCTGCAGGGGTATTCATGTACGACAGGATGATGGACTACCTACCCGCGATGGTGAAGACGCGGAGAGACACTCTCGAGCAGGAGCGGTCGCTGCCGAGGGCGACGTTGGTCCAATGGAAGGCGGACGTTGTGGCTTGGGAGGCGGACTCAAAGAACACGAATCCGTTTGAGCGAACGACCAAGCTAGTGAATATCGCTTCGGTCCGTTACGCGCTGGCGATGGAGGGAGGTGGGGAGGTGCGGGGGAACACGGAAAGCTCGGAGATGCTGGCGCAGGGGGTCCAGCTGGAGGACACTCAGTGAGTATCCAGCGGTTTATACTGGGTTGATGAGCTAACATTTCGTAGGCGTCTGATAGAATTCGACCAGGCCGCAACGGGGATTCACCCGACGATTAAACAGAAGCGGGTAATGCTCGAGCGGTGTAGCAAGACCCGGCGCAAGATTCTGTCATGGATGGATATCCAGACGCCATTCATGCCAGAGGTGGCGAACTTGAGAGCGGAGGCGGCAGAAAAGCGCTCGGAAGCCAGTTGATTGAAGCCGGTAGCGGGAGATCTCGTCCAGGACATCCCGCTACTCCTACCGTCAGCGCTCGACGCGGGGGTTCCGTGCCTGCGTGAGCTGCAGAGCTTCGAGTTTCGGCTGCGCGAGGGGCAGGGTCACGAAGCCTTGTACGAGATGCGACACCAACTCCTGATCCGAACGCACGAGTACAAGTACAAGGACCATAACCTCCGCGGTGTCAGAGACGGCATGAGGTCAAACGCGAAAATTGAAGGGATCGAGAACCAGATCAAGCGAGCGACGGCAACATATCGGGTGGCACGGAGGGCTTTGGAGATATTGGGGCCGCGCTTGGGCGAGGTCGCGTGGGAGACCGTGCTACAGGTGCTGGACGACGACGACGTGCGACAGATGCCGGAGGGGACATTTCGAAAACCGGGGGGGAAGGGGAAAGGGAAGAAGGCGAAGGAGTCGGCGCCTGCGAAGAAGAGGCGAAGGATGGAGGCAGCGAGGCCGATCTCCTGGATTTGGCTTGCGGACGGGTCGGCTGCCGATGCGGACAGAAATCCGGCCATGAACGAAGGTGAGCATTGCTGCAAGGTTCCAGGCATGTTTGCGAGGGGCTGACGAAGCACGTAGCTTTGCGTATTGAATGGGCGCGAACACGAGCGCTCGGGCTTCGTAACACCGAGGAGGTCGATCTGTTAGAGGAGGAGATGCGCAGGACACCAGTGTATCTGCGCTGGCGCGCAGACTGGTGGGAGCGACAGAAGATACATACCGGGAAGACACAACGGCCTGATCTTCTTGCCGACGGACCCCAACGCGAAGGCCACGACGCGTATGCGTCACGTCAAGCCCGGATAATGCGCACAATCGCGGAGCGTTTCGAGAGGAAGTGGGCGACAATCCCTGCCGCAGTCTTAACGGCGAGGGCAGAGGTGGCTGTGGCTGAGGCTGAAGCGGCGGCAGAGGAGAGTGAAGGGGAGGAGGATGGCCCGCGTGAAGGCGGTGGTGAGGAGGGGAAGGGTGGTGAGAGCGAGGGGGAGGATGGCAGGAGTGAGGGCGAAGATGGCGATAGCGAGGGCGATGATGGCGATAGCGAAAGCGAGGGCGCGGGCGAGGGTGGGGAGAACGGGGGCGAAGAAGATGAGATGGAAACAGACGATATATTCTTGTAGACGACGATATTTACTACATGTATCCTAAGCTTAGGTGCATCCTAATTTGGACGTCCATATCGGGAGCTTAGTCAGCGCGCCTCTCCCAAATACGTGTAAAGGCCTCGACGCCGGGGACGACGACGAGCAGGGGCGGGTGATGCAAGCCGGGGCACTGATCCAAAATGGACTGACTCTGAGGTGATGTATCATGCATATCTGTAAGGTGAGCCCGTATGATGTATTATGGCACGTCTCTCATCACGAATGCATGATATATCACACAGCCAAGGTCTGGTGCCTACACCGCCAAAATGTTTCAACGTGGCCACGACGTGGCGGCGGCATTGATATGAGCTTCGAACCCAAGCTGGTTGCTATGTGAGAACCACCCGCGATCTATGTTTGGTCCGGAATAGACCCATTGTGTCGCCATCACCGGCTGAGTGGGACCTGCGCGAGATGGCTGTGATCAAGATTGGCCATTGTCCCTTCATCACATTTCGTCCCGGCAGGTGTCTGGCTCCATATGGAGATTTCTTCCACCATTGTCGACAGATTTCCCTCAGGTTGTGCCACCGCTCCTTGATGGCAGCTTATCCGGCCACTCGTCATGGCCGTGTTCAGGTCTGTCATAGCCCGAACTTTCCCTGATCCACCGCTTAGCCAAAAGCGCGCCGCCCCATGAGTTCCAACCAGCTCCCGAGCCCTTTGCCCCGGCCTGTCGTAGCTCAAAATTTCACTGGTCCGTAGCCTAGCCCATATTACTGTACCCCATGCTTTTCAAGCGTGTTGTGGAATAAATGAAAATTCAAATATCGTGTGGACAGCGGGTGGGAAGAGAATGAGAAAGAGAATATATTCAAGCAGTTGTATCACATCCGACTACGGTGTCCACATCAGCCTGCCACTCATCAACGACCGCGTCGTCGGGCAGGGTATAATCCGCGCGCTTCCCGTGCTTGTCACGGTCTTCATTGAGGACGAGCTTGAACATTCTGAGCGCGCCGGTAAGTAATCGGGCAAGCAAATGATGGAGAGCACATACTTTGTCTGTTTAGCATAGTCGCCACCAGAGGTTTGGCGCATCCAAGCGAGTCGGTCATCGAGCTTATCCCAGAAAGCGTCGCCCGGATGAAGCAGGTAAAATTTACGCTGCAGGGAGAGTGAGAAATCAACTCGGAGTGCTCAAATCAAAGACAGGAGACCAACCATAAGAGCGATGCGAGCGCAGAGCGGGGTGGTGAGTGTTGTGTCTGTGTCCCGGACAAATCGTTGGCCTAGCACAAAGATATTCGTGTGCTCTGTCGCGTCCTTGGCCTCAACGCTTTTGACGAGCTACCGAAATGGGTTAGAGAGTGATCCGGGTCGGAGGCTATTGCACAACACGTACACACTTCTTGAACCCTGATCTGCCTTGCGTCAAGTGGTACTCGGCGCGGCTCTTGACGACTGCCCAGTCGGACGTGATGAACTCGATGCCCAGAGGTAGGTCGAAGCGCTTCTTCTTCAGGATGTTCTGACGCCGGACATCAGGGAAGAACAGGTGACGACAGAAGTGAGGACGCGACGTACCAGTAGATGTTTCGTTGGAAGGCTGCCTTTGTACGAAGCGAGCTTGGGAGAAACTAGGATGCCTATTGCCAGCTGGTGAATGTTTTTCTGTGAAATGCTCAAGACCTCGAACTCGGGACGGACGGTGGCAAAGAACACGTACTTCCAAGGCTGCGGACGGCTTGAATTCAGCGGTGGCGGTCCTCATTGACTCAAGGCGGCTTTCCAACCCGAGTAAGACTGTATACATCTTGATTTGACGCGTCGCAATCGGGTCCTACACACGGTTGAGCGAAGGTAAATACAGTGTAAATTGACCCACGGCGGCGAATGTTTCCACTTCAGCGATCTGTGATGGACGCAGACGCTTATGAGTGGCAAACTGCTTCGCGAAGTCCAGGACATTCTTGTTGGCATTAGAGGAGCTCGGGACACCAGGAGGACCAGTGTCGGCGGTGATAGATGTCGGCAACGTGTCATCGTCCTCCTCCTGACTATCTTGGCCTTCAGTGCTGTCCTCGCGGTCCTCGCGTCGACGTTTGCGCGGATTGTGGGGAGTGGCAGGCATGGGAGAGTCTACCATGGCGGCTGCCAGCTGAGCATCCAAGTCAATGTCGAGGTCGGATCTGGAGGACATGGGAAGTGGACTCGTGAATAAAAGTGGGCGAGATGCGGATTTGAAACGTCGAGGTGTGTGCTGCCTTTTATATGCATTGGCCATTGTGCCACCCGAACGACCAAACAGTTGCGAGCCACCAAATCCCGATTTGGTATTCGGCCTCCGCCACTCATTATACTCTCCCTAAGCTCTCGCAACACTTCACGAATTGCGATGCCGCGTGAAAGCAGAACTTTACCAGACTGTGAGAATACTGTAAATACAATTCTGCAATAAACTCATGTGTGTGTGTCTGAATAGTCATCATCACATCGCCGGACGACAGCAAAAAATTCAAATGCACTATATGTGAACGTTTCACGGATTCAATCCAGTGGATTGCCAGGGACAGCATTTCCAAGCATACCAAGTCGAAGGCTCATACACAGAACGCTGCACAGGCCAACGCGAGATTTCAAACTACCGCCACGGTCGAGGACACCAATGATGCAATCAATGTCGAGCTGGCGACACTAGAAATCGGCACGCTGGAAGTACATCCAGCAGGAACCACGTCGACAGGTCCCAGTGCAGCGGAGTGTGACATGTGGGACTCATACAATACCGATGATGCTATATTCTCTGCAGGGGATGATCCGGAACTGGTCTTCGCCAAGGAACGCGCAGCGCTGGCACGTGAAGCAGATGAATTCGGACTCTGGAATGCACAGTCTATGGCACGCCAGCTTGGGTTCTCTGCAGAGGGGGACGACCCAGTTGTTGATGAGCGTGATGAAGACGATGCAATCCTTTGTGAAATGATGGATAACGCCCGTGAGTTGCGTGTGCTCACAACAATTATGTGCTGAACAAGTTACCACAGAGCTGTACGAAGAACCTGATCTGGCAGAACTTGTGGACGAGGAAATGGGTGTACCACGGGCCAAATCGAATTCAGAATGGTACCCGTATCCAAACAAGATGGCATGTACTTACCGTTCAACACTATAATATTAATCCTTAACCGTTTGCAGATGTTTTTACTCGATACTCTGGACAATCTCCCGCGCCAACGGGTCTCCAACTCTCTCATGAGGGTTTTTCTCTGGATTTTGAGTGAAGGCGGAGCGCGTGATGTACCTTCCCTAGATGCACTTCGAAAATTCCAAGCTACGCTTCACAGCAAAGGTGGGGTACCCACCGTCCCATGGACTTCAAGCCAAGGGAACATTTTCTATCTGAATGATTTGCGTGTCATTATCGCCAAGGTCTGTGTCAGTATTACTTTATCTAACGCGGTGTACTGACCAAGGGCGCTATTAGGACTATGCCAACCCATTGACGCGTGCAAACCTTCACTTTTATCCGGAAATCCCTGATGGACCGATTAGCGAGTCCTGGCATGGTCAGAAATGGCGGCGTGGAATAGACCGGGATGCCCTCACGCCCATGATTGTCCATTGTGGTCGCCATTTCTATGTCAATGAACTTACCCGCTGTCGCGACGGAAAGCTTGTCATACCATTGTGCTGGGTCATCTTCAAGGGTGCTATGCATGCAGATGCGTTCGCAGTCCATGTTGATGATCAGGGCCATGCCACGGTTGATAATGCGAAGGAGATTTTCATTCCCGCGGCTGATCTTGAGGCCAACTACTTCGATTTGGAGCATATGAAGGTCTTGCCGCGCTCATGGAACGGTAAGATAATATTTTTGTATCAAGCCTGCGGTTACTAACAGCTTTCACAGAATCATATTCCCCAAAAATGCCAAATCCGCTACGCGAAATTGCACAGGGACGCCCGCTATACACGAGTTTCGTCGACTTGTTCTTCGATGATGTCTCTGGAAATCGTTCGAAATCCTGGAATAAGCATAACAACTGCTACGGCAATCATCGAAACCTCCCCAGGGGTATTCTTCAGCAGGAATTCCATACTCACTTCGTCAGTACCTCACCGCATGCCTCTCCCTCAGAGCAATTTGAGGGGATTAAACATCAGATTGAGTATGTTGTTCGCCCCATTCAATGTGCAGCCACTCTAATCGGACAATAGATCGACACATACGGTCCCTGTTGTCGTATACGCCCTCGATACTCTAGAGGAGGCTGCATTCCGCCTGTTTATCAACACGGGTCCTTCAGATAATCCAATGGGAAGTGAAATGACGGGCCATATTGGCAGTAAGGGTAATTATTTCTGTCGCAAATGCATGGTCGGCGGTTGTACCTTGCACAAGGAAACAAATGCAGGATTCGCCAGCATGTTTAAGGTAAATTCCTGGATTGTCAACATTCACTTCGACATGCTGATGATTTCAACAGGAAGGACGACCACGCACTGCAGCAGAGACGCTACAGGAGCTTCATAAACAGGTCGAACTAGCGTGTCTTGGGGTAGCTCAGGCCGTAAAGGACCTCCAAACTAGCACGGGGGTCAAGGACGCCTATACGACATACTGGATAGAAGATCTCATTCGGCGCTCGCGGGAGCTCAAAAAGGGTGACCCCAATCTCGATAGCGCAGACATCGTCAAGGAACTGATGGACTGGGTCACCGCAAATGAGTCGAAAATTTACAATCCCTTCCTGTCGATGAAAGGTGTGCAAGTCCGAGCGCGCCTAACGTCTGTACGTACTAAATTTGCCCCACCCAGGTTTTGATCCTGCCAAAGACACCCCCATCGAGATCTTGCACACCATCCTGCTCGGAATCGTCAAATATGCCTGGCACAAAACACATACTGGCTGGAATCCCGCCACAAAAGCGATTTACACCCACCGATTGCAGGCGTCAAATACCTTGGGACTGTCGATACCTGCCATCCGAGCGGGATACATTATGCAATTTGCAAACTCCCTGATCGGACGCCAATTTAAACAGGTAACACAGACATGTGTGTTCCAGATGTATGATCTGGTGGACGATTTGCAGTTCTCTGCGTGGAAGGCCATGGGCGAGCTCCTACCATTGTTGTGGTATCCCGAGATAGATAATCTCGACCAGTATCTGGTGGGCTCTGATCAATTTCCTCGGTCCCTATTTGGGCTCTGACATAGAATTGAAGGCCGATGTTGAGACAGCCGTCTCCAATATCCTTGATATTTTTGCTCAGATTGATCCGACAAAGATCATCGCGAAGAACAAGCTTCACATTTTAGCACATGCCAGGACGGATATCCTTCGACATGGGCCCTTGGTTGGTGTTGCTACCGAAGGGTTTGAAGGCTACAACGCCATTTTCCGCCTTTGTTCAATTTTTTCAAATCACTTGGCACCAAGTCGAGATATTGCGCGTCAACTCGCGCAGCAAGAAGGCCTAAAGCATCGCCTTACCGGTGGGTGGTGGATTGATGCGACTGAGAAATGGGTGCAGGCTGGCTCGGGAATCCGTGATTTCCTAGCCGCGAGACCAATTCTTCAAGCTCTTCTCGGGTGGACAGATCCGAAGCCACTGGTTCCTGGTATGTTTTCTTCGCTTCGCCTTTTCGGGACTGTGTTAATTTGGGTGGTCAGGCTCAGTAAGATTACAGCCACTGAAGAGGCAGAAAGGCATTCCAACCCCACTGCGCCAGAAAATAAGTTTGACAACAATTTCCCCCGGTGCGGTGAATCTTGGGACATATTCCGTTGAATCTGTCTGGGAATCATGCATCACCGTCGTATCGAATTCACGAGATGTATGTCCTGTCCTGTCATGGGTCTACGCCATATCTCCGATGACGGTATGAGAAGATTAAGGCTTCACTGCATCATACCTAATCCACCTTCGCAGAAATTACCGGTAATCGGAAGGATTGATCACATTCTGAGTAGCCCAGGACTTTCAGTCGTGATCCTGGACGTGTTTCAAGTCTCAGACCATCGCCACGAGAAATACAATCTTCCCCGATTGTTCCGAAGACAGGATGAGAAGACATTGATCATTGTGCCGTCCACGGTGGGTCACACTAGTTCTCGAGGGATCATAGCTGACCTTCGTCTAGAGTATCCAATTCATTTTTAACGTCCAGCATGACTGCTATAGCTCGCAATGTACAGCATCTGGAAGCCGGGCAAGAATGCAGGAACGCATGGCGTCCTCCGTCATGGAGTCATTCATCGAGCACCAGCCTGTCGACAAGTTTATAATCAACACGACAGCTTTCCACAATGCACACCTGCTCCGGCGCTGTCTCCCTAGATCTGCATGGGCACCCGTGCCTTTGTTTGATTCCCCGGAGGCCCGTGTTGCGAAACACCACGAGCTCGCTGAGAAGCTTCGCCAAACTCAGTCTGGAAAACGCGCGAAACGCAAACTTGATGCCGCAGCAGCTGGGGCTTCAAAGCCGAAAAAACGCAAAGCAAGGAAACAGGCGACGGGGAAGAAGAAGAAAGCCAAAACTGCGAAAACTGTGGCTGAAGACATTGATGATTTCGACCTCATCGAACCTTCGGACTCTGAGTCGAACGATGAGTTTGAGTCGGATCGCAGGGACGACAGTTCAGATGAGGAATATGACGGCCGAGGGGAGCTCCTCCAAATTGGAGTTCGGGAGAAATCTGGCAGGCTGCGCAAGCCTACGAGAAAAGCCCGGGATTATATCTCAGACGGTTCAGATGCATAGTGTATTTTTTAAAATGAATTGATCAGCACGCTCTGGGTCTCGGACCATTTCAAAGCGTGCAATCGTGGCTGTGCGATAAGATTTGGTGGCCTCGTCCATTGATCCATTCACCAAAACTTAACCAGAACCACAACTCGTGTAGTATGAAGGACGAAGACCACCAGCGCACACCGAGGCAATCATCTGTGCGCTCCACACAGGCCGTGTAAGCCGTTTATATTTCAGCTTACATCTGATTCACTGAATTGGGTCGGTGGCATAGATCAGAGTTATTCCAGCCAGGCGGATATTTTCATTCACAGACATCAGACTCTCAGTACTATGGATTCTCGGAGTCACAGACGACTGGCCGTCTCCCGGAGCGTACGTGCACACCAGCCAAATCAGTTCTTGGACAGTCATTTAAATTCATTTACACAGCGTCCTTCGAAGATTCACAGGATGAATATTACCCCGACACGGCGGGAACCAGTCAGCCAGTGGAAGAAGATATCATCATGGCAGCTGAGCCCGACGAACACGGTACCGAGTTCATGACAGCGGCAGATCGTCTTCTGCTTGAAGGCGAGCAGTATGCCAATTCTCGGCCGAGCGGTGTCAGCTTTCCGATCCTGAAGTTCTGGGGAACAGACGCAGAGCGTGCTCAGACAGAGGAGTCACTGCTCCAGAGGCACCTAGGCAATCCGCTGACGTACACTGAAAATTGCATTACTGAAGAGTTCCTGGCGGCATGTCAAAGAACCGCGGTTTCAGGGCGACGGAGTCCTAATCGTCTTCCCAATGCTGCGGAGGTCGAGCTTTTTTCAATGCTCACTCGGCTCGCACAGTCCGTGCCACTCCTTGCGCGCTTCATGATGGAGGGCCGCTGGGATGACGCTAAGGTGGTGGTAGACGACGCCACCTTGAACCTGGGCGCTGTGACGAGTTTGAATTGTGTCAGCCGGCTTGTCGAGGATGAAACAAACCCGGCTCTCTCGCCGGCGGAAGTAGAGGACAGGAATTTTACATATGAATAAAGATTATATTGTCAGATTGAATTTAACAAGAGTACCAGCCAGAGATGCGGGGAGGTGCTGGATGCCCAGAAGAATGGAAGCAGGACCGCAGACCAGATCGACGCCACCCGGTCGCAATCTGGGGCTCAGATGATCTTGCATGCGGGTCTAGGGTTCATAGTCGGCTGGTACGTAGCTGAGCAAGGTATGGCGGCCAGCCAATTTGGCAGGTGCACATCGAGATGGTGGCCAGGCGAGAGAGGGATTGATGGCAGCTGGCGTGAGTGATGGCCGAAGACTGATCGGGCCACATGATCGACGGATTGCGCCCAGTTGGCGGTGTAGGCTCCGAGGATGCCGCTGTGTAACATATCTGGCTCACACTCTCATCCAGGCTGGAGCCCCTGCTCCATCGAACTCTGATCATGAGCAGCGAGGTCATCGACGAAATCCCTCCATTCACCATGGAGACATTCGACCGCATTGCGCGGACCAAACCGGCGTCCTTACTGCGTGATTCCGTGCGGAATGTTGTCGTCGAGATGATTGATAGAGAACAGATTGAAACCATCCTCGCAACTTGCACTGGCGTCGAAAACCTCTGGATCGCCGCAATTGGGCCATCAACCACTCCCCCACTTCCCGCAGTCCACCCCATCTCGCTGCGACATCTGTATTGTGATTTCGCACAGCTCTGCGGAGCTGCCAGTGTCATCACATTTGAATCGTTTGCCCAGCCCTTCTTCAGCCATCTCACACACCTGGAACTCTTCAACGGCATATCTGATGATGATAGGGACCCTGCGAAATGGGACGGCATCACTGCGCTCGCGCACCTCACCCACCTGGCAGTTGACATCCCCAATATCATTCCAAGCTGCCCTTATCTGCTCGAAGGATGTAAATCCCTGCGTGCGCTGATCATCGTGAGCGAATCATTGGTAACCCTGCCGCTGGACAGCTTCGCTCGCGACCCGCGCTTCGTCGTGATGCCTCTCAGAAACTACATCGGAGACTGGCAGAGGGGCGTCCTCACTGGGAGGGACTACTGGGCTCGCGCGGACGAATTCATCGCCAAGAGGATTTCCGGAGAAATCGCACGTGAGTGGGCCCTGGATCATCGATGAGCGTCGACTAAGTTCCTTCAGGGAGCGTCTACTTAGTACTCTTTGGTCGAAGATTTAAGGGATTCGGATGATTCGGAAGACTCCGACCGTTCGGATGACTCAGACCATTCGGACGAGGACGGTAGCTAAACACCACAATCTTGAGAATTTCTGATTCCCTCTGTTGCGACCACTGTTGCTCTCCATTTTACACGGTGTTTTTCAATGCTTCGCAAGACTTGCCCAGCGCTCGACCGTACCTAAGCTTCGAACGATACGTCAACTTCGCGTCCAATGCAAACCCGGCCCTATATTTTAGCGTCGTCCACGAGATTTGGACGCCGAGATTGAAATGCATTAATAATGTCGGGCCTCGTGGGTTGACTGAGGCCTGGGTCTCAAACCTGCACCACTACTCGAGGCCAACTGTTTGTTTCTTTTCCTTCCGCTTCACTCAAACTCAGCAGCAATGAATATCTACTCCGAGACACGGGGTCGACGATGCATGAGCTCGACGGTAATTCACTCACCTTCACCTCTCTCGGATTCCTGGAGTCGACGAGACCCTCCAAATTCTTCTCCCATCGAACTCTGAGGTACCATGGGCGCACTCGACGACCGGTTTGGGTGCACTTGCCAAATTTCGGTGGTGGCAGAAAAAACGCAGTCCCCAAAATACTGCGCGGGCCCGAGTCGAACGGGCTCCTCCTGCAGAGTCCCGACAGCGCTCGACCTAATATCCGCAGATGTGGTCCGTCCACCACCGAGCCGTTCCCTATCAACTTGAGTGCTGGATTAAGTATACTAGGGAGAAAAATGCACTCGACTGTGGGGGGATTTCGCAGCGGGAGCCCCTCCCTACTATTCATTTGTGGGCTGTATCAAGGCGTGAACGTGGAGAAGAATGCAATGCTCGTGAGAGCAGCGGACCATGTGAATTGATGAGCAGGTGTGGTCCCAACCTTCTAAGGGCGGAATGAATTGCTTATATAGAAGCTGAGAAGCGGAGACAAAATTGTGATTTCTACAATCCTCAAATGCATGGCTCGGGCCTGAGTCGAACGGGCTTCTCTCGCATAACAAGTCGGAGAAATACAAACCGTATGGTGTGTAGGTGTGAACTGTCCACCATCGAGCCGTTCCCAATCCTCTCGAGTCCTCGATTATACAAGCTAGAAAGGCAACGCGAGTATGGTGGAATTCCAGAGCACGGACGTTCAGTTGGGGCGATGAATATCATACTTGGGATATGGGCTCCTGCATCTTCTCTACTCAAATGGTTCAACTTCGAGAAGCGGAGAGAGAAAAAAACTGCTTCCCAATCAGAATGACTCGGGCCCGCATCGAACGGGCTCCTCCTGCATAATGACGTCGCGTCGCCATACTTTATAGTATGTAGGCGTGGACCGCCCACCACCGAGCCTTTCCTTGTTCGTGAAGTGGCTTGTTTTATTAGATGCCAGTTCAACTCTGGAAGCGGAAGAAAAAAAGACCCGAGTCGAACGGGCTGCTCTTATACAAATATCACTACATACTATTACAAGGTACAGTATGTATGTGTGGGCCATCCACCACCGAGCTGCCCTTGTCGACTTGAGGGCGGGATTAAATATACAAGGGTGAAAGGCACTCCACTGTGGGTAAATTTCGCAGCCAAGCCCCTCTCTACTATCCACTTGTGGGCTGCATCAAGGCGTGAACTTGGAGAAGAATGCAATGCTCTTGAGAGGAGTGGAGCATGTGAGTTGATGAGCA
This sequence comes from Mycena vulgaris, assembly GCA_029204335.1. Taxonomy (NCBI): domain Eukaryota; kingdom Fungi; phylum Basidiomycota; class Agaricomycetes; order Agaricales; family Mycenaceae; genus Mycena; species Mycena vulgaris. The sequence goes on from JARGYA010000182.1 coordinate 177,627, forward strand.
GGTGCGGTTCCAGCCTTCGAGCGGTGGAATTGATTATATAGAAGCTGAGAAGCGGAGGCGAAGTTGTGATTTCTACAATCCCCAAATGCATGGCTCGGACCCGAGTCGAACGGACTCCTCCTGCATACCAAGCCTAAGAGATACAAACGCTATGGTGGTTAGGTGAGGACCATCCACCACCGAGCCGTTCCCAATCTTTTCGAGTCCTCGAGTCCTTGGTTATACAAGCTAAAGGCAACGCGAGTGTGGTCGAATTTCGGAGTAGACGTTCAGTTGGGGGCGAGCAATATCATCCCTGGAATATGGGCTGCTCCTGCTGTCGGAAAAAAGCCAGTCAGCATGCAACGGCTTGTTACAGCATGTGACCTTGGAACAGCATGGGAGTGCTTCAAACGTCTGGCAGAGAGGCTTAGAACCAGTCTGAGGCCGTTCAAAGGTCTGGTCTGAGTTGCAAGATGTCCCAAGTCGTCCCAAGGGACGCGTATATTTTTGAGGGCCAGAAAAATATTTTAGGTCAATTCTCGGTGCCGTAGAGGAGTAGATAGATGCCTTGAGGTGGTTTTATTTTTTCAACCACTCTCGTTCTCGACGTCCGACAGCGGTGGGGCCCGTGTGAAAAGCCTTCAGCAGAGCCCCACCTAGCTCCACCCGGGACTCCGACCAAGGTACATAACTGTGTTGATGACCTCTGAATATTTTCGTGCACTCGTGCGCGTGTGTTAAGCACTACTCTTCGAATAAGTTAAGCAGTGTCCCAACTTTACTTACTTCAGTAATTATAGTCATAGTCATTAATAGATAACTCACTTACTTACTTGGTTGCGTACTGACTGAAAATGACTACTACATTAACCGTGACTGCAAAGAGCTCCCATTCATAGAGAAGAATGGGAGTGTGCAAATTTTGTGACTTTTATGGAACTCATCTTTGAAGGCGTTAGAACCACCGACGTGGCTTGGGAGAGGTTGCGTGAGTCTGGACTGTGAGTTGCAAGCCAGCTGAGGCATGTGACCATGCAACGGCTTGGAACACGTTCAACGCCGTTTAAAGCCGAATAGGATTTTTCCGACAGCATCTTCTAAACTCAAATGGTTGAACCTGAAGAAGCGGAGAGGAAAAAAGACAGCGTCCCAATCCGAATGGCTCGGGCCCGAGTCAAACGGTCTCCTCCTGTATAATGACGTCGCGTTACGGTTTATGGTATGTAAGCGTGGACTGTCCACCACCGAGCCGTTCCTTTACTCATTTCTTTCCTCCCCTTATCGAAGTGTCTGTCATTGTTAAGTTTAATTAATACAAGATGCGGAAGAAAAAATGTGATTTCCGGCATGCATGCCTCGGGCCCGAGTCGAACGGGGTGCTCCTACACAAATATCACTACTATTCCACGTTATGTAGGTGTGGGCCATCCACCAATGAGCCTTTCCCCTGCTCGTTGTATCCTTGGTTTAGAATTACAGGTTCAACTCTGGAAGCGCAATAAAAAAAAGACGGCGTCCAACGCTCTATGGTTCGGGCCCAAGTCGAACGGGCTCCTCCTGTATAATGGGGAAGCATCGAGAAATATCATGGTATGTAGGCGTGGATTGTCCACCACCAAGCCTTCCTCTCGTTCGTTGGGTGCTTCAGTAAATGAGCATTCTGGGTTGATTCTGGGCACTTTGAATGTGTCCGAGTCAATGGTTGAACGTTGAACTAAGGGAAGACGAGGACATGTGATGTGGTTCATGAGATCTAGCTTAGTATTAATATTGACCTCTCGATACCAGTCCGTGTCCGTCACCAAAAAGATATCGCAGCGTAACGAAAAGGACGAGAGATAGGGGCTGTGTGACGTGACGTGACAAGAGCGTGTCGATTACAAATCAAATCATTTCTCTTTGCTCTGCCCACTCGTCGTCACCTAGACTGGTAACCAGGCTGTCTACGGGAATACTTACCGCCACTTGTGTCCCGTAGACAGATCGGTCACCGGTCTAGTCGTCACCCCCAGTGAGAATTCCTTATGCTGAGACCTGCTGAAACCTACCTATATATCCTCACCCAAATTTGGCCATAAGCCAGCAGATCTGAGCATAGTTTTGAATCTATAGTATATGCGTGTTTTTCACGCAATATGTTGTAATCTGCCCGAATATGTTCAGTTTATGCTCAGATATGCTGCGCTCTGCGTCCATATCCGCTGCTTATTGCTTGCTTCCGTTGCTTGGAAACCATATTTATTCCACTACATTACTACGTCAGATTGTACACGAGAGGCCGCTCCCCATGATCGCCCTCCTGCCGTCCTCCTGCTGCATAGGGATGGAAGATCTCGCGAAGTACCGGACGTGCGGGCTTGATGCGGTGTATTCTGGCCTTGAGATGTCTGGCGCACGGTCACCGAGAACAAGATAAAGATGGACATTCCAATGCAAGTAGGAAAACTGACCATGTACTCTGGGTCTCGAATCCCTCGTTCGGCAGGCCGCGGCTGGAGGGAGGGGAATAACGAACGTAAATGGTGGGCTCGAGCTGGTGAAAAGCTGCAAGAACAAAACTCAGCGTTGCGCGTCTTTGTTAAACTTAAACTTACCGTGAAGCCTAGCCGTGCACGACGATAGGGCAGGGGATGTTGGCAGCGCGTGTGACAAGGGTGTGGGAGGTCGGATTACCTGGGGCTATAATATCGATCGACGCCGGCACTGCTGAGTAAATTTGAAGCGAATCCGAGGAAAAGACACGGACATAGAACCTCTTGTTCTTAGATCGTTCTGGGCAAGAGGTCACCGATCTTCTGATCCGACCCACTGAGATCAGCACGTGTTGATGAAGGAGACCAAATAATGATGTGTTTGGCCTCGTCCTGTGAATGCCGCAAACCCTCTGGCTCTTGCATAAAGAAATATGTAGAGTGTATGCAAATGATGTTGGGATGCTTCAATATCCATCCGACTGGGTTGAACTTCTTTCCTCAGTCTCTGGACCTCTTATGCAGGCGCTGCCAAATTGAGACATAAATCCGAGCCCTCAGGCGGGGGAGCCAATTTCTCTCGGAAGATGGAACTAGCTGTTTATGATCATCTTGAAACATTTTTCATTCACGGAAGAGTACTGAAACCATTTTCTTTCTGCTGTTCTTCGCACTTTCTGCGTTCCATCAAATAAAGTCACGTGTCGTTCTCAGTGGGTCGGATCAGAAGATCGGTGACCTCTTGGTTCTGGGCATCGAGAAAGAGAAACGAAAGACAGCTGTAATATTCTTGGGGGTGGAGAGGCAGGCATCGACGCCGCCAAACTCCAGGTCACGAGGCCGCTGGGGATGGCGAAGGATCACCCAGCGACCCGCTATACATGCTGTCTATGGACTAAATAAAAGGCGAGGGTGGGTGGGTGAAGCTTGTCGAGATTACGGAGAAACTGAGGTAAGTTGAGGTCGGGAGTCGGTGGTGGTGTGGTCGTCGTTACGAGTACTTATGTCATCGTTCCTTTAATCATCGATACTGCGGTTTTCGCGACCTCCCGATTTATTAGTCGCGAAAAATTTCCTACCACTTCTTACTGAGGTTAGGGCTAGAATTGTAGTCTTTTTTAGTCAGTTTCATTAGATCCGCTGTTGACTTTTTAGTGGCTATACGCACACGGGTGGGCGTGGGTTCGAACCTCAGGCTTTGATCCTTTTCACCCGCACGCCGTCAAGCTCTGCTGTGTGTCATCCTGCAGCCACATACTTCGATAAATCTTTTGTATGCAATTACATTTCGGGCTTCTATATATTCTGTCTGCCCGTGAGCGTTAAACTCTGAAGACGCCCGTGGCGTGAGATATGGTGAGCATCAATATTCAACAATGACTAGTATTATTCCGTCCTCCTGCTCGGCTCTCATTATCAGAAATTTGTGCCCTGCACAGCCCCGTTCCCGCAACGATGCGGGAACGTTACAGCCCTCAAAAAATCTCTCATCATGCCGTCGTGCCGCCGGGTGTTGTCATGTTTGTCTACACCATGCTGTCACTTCTTTCCTCCCACCACGTCCGCCGTCGAGGCCCCTACTTGAATTCAACCACAGCCAGTCCCTCAATTCTAATCGTATCGACTGCAATACTACGCCGTTGGTTATCAGCACCTCTTTAGCCCCTGTGAACCGCCTGTCGACCGAAAACTACGACCGATTTCACCCGATCCCACCAACAATGCAGCCATTCCTCCCTGAGTTTGGAGCCAAATCACCTAGAACTCCTGCGATAACTTCTTCTACTCATTCCACTTTCGCCTGAGGTGAGAAACCCCTCTGAATGTTTCTGTCCCCTTCCTAAGCTCAAATTCCACGTTTTCCCTCTTTCGCGCGTCCTCCAGCCCCACCATCTGCCGCGAATCGTTCACGCAGCCGTTTCGAGCGAAACTTCGCCCTCGTTCGCCCGTGACACCATGGCCGATTCGTTCCAATGCCGCGCTCGACTGCACCACATCCCGGATCCGCAAGATCAGACCAGTGGTGCGCCCAAGACGTGGGATGGCCTTTGACATCTGTTCCGTGAATTTTGGCTACTTCTGAGAGGGCCTTGCGACGCTCAGGTGCGTCTCACGAGTTTATTCCAGCATTTCCACTCACCTGCCGTGGCCAGCGCGAATTCTTCTCCATTCCCCTTCAAAGCGTACAGGTGAGCCTCCCTCTAACCCTACCATCATCTTCCGATGCTGCCCCCAATTTGCGCTGCTCTATACTCACCACATCCGCAGTTCGATGGTCGCTGTCGTCGCCGAGCCGCTCTATTCAAACCCATGCCTCTGTCCACTCCCAATTCACGTTTCATCGTGCACCCGCAGCTTGTAGGGCCCAGCGCTGCCCCACCCATCCGCATGCCCCGTCCCCGCGAATCCTTGACCAGTCGGTGCGCCATTGAAAACCTTCCACCCAGCGCTCCTGCTCATCCAACTGCTTATAGCGACTAATCCCCCTCAAATGAAGTTTCTCGGAAAGGCAGATCCGAGCAAAACCGACAGGGCCCCGCTCGCACGGTCCCGCTCGCTACACCCCCGCTTCCCGCCGCCGTCCCGCCCCGAGCGCTCTGCACTCGCTTCAGCGCGGACCAGTTCTCGCAGCGCGCGCCTCCCATTTTTTTGCTAGTACGTCCCCTTTCGTCGCGTCCCTGCGCCTGCTAACGTGTTGCGCGTAGCGGGCCTGTTTGGATCCCGCCGGGTGCCGACTTTCAGCGCTGCTTCACCAAGCTCTCCGCCGGATCGCCCGCCCCCCATCGTCGCACACGCACGGTCTTCTGGGACTCGCCGCGCTCGTGCCCGCCGCCGTCAGCGATGACGCCGTGTCGCCCTAATCGTTGCGGAGGTCTTCCCCGCGCTCGCGCTCGCCGGATGTGGATGTGGAGGCGGGGGTTCTTTTCCGCGGATTGACCCAGTTTTTGCAGCTGCGATTGGTACCGAGTGCGCGACCTCTATGCGCGACGCATCCCCAACCTACCCACGCACGTCTCCATTCGACGAGCCCGAGCGATGCTCCGCACGTCAACGTCGGATTCAGCGCGACTCGCCTCCGACAAACCTATTCCTCCACTGTATCCCGTGCGTTGCGCGTACGCGGTGCGCGAGGAGCAGTGGCGGACGGGTGTCCTCGCGTTCAAGGTGACGCGCGGGGGAGCCACATGGAGCGCTCGCTGGTATTGGTTCTGTGGGCATAAGACGAGGGTATGTGGTCTGGGGATGGGCTCCCTGCGCCGCCGTCGCTCTCCACGTCCCAACGCCCATACCGCAGCTTAGCTCGCGTATAGAGATGTACCGCGTACGCTGAATTGATTCCGTCTTTTTGTCTCATGGTCCGCCCAAATTTTGACAAGCTCCCGTTTGCGGCTATGTGAGAGGGGAACAGCGCGGCAGATCATCTGCAGTTGGTAAGGTTCATCAGATCCGTGGATCTGAGATGGATACCCAAGGATATCTCCTGCAAACTGTATGCCTTCATGCCTACTGAGTAAGTCTGTTGACTCGACTGCCTCTACCTAGCAGCGGATGGGGACCGCGACTGATTCGATTATTCTACATACAAAATGGACTGGATTTACCTCAGACAAAAGGTAGTACTTTTTGCTTTGATTCAACGACGCTCAGTACTGATCTCATCCAACAACAGTTCGGAAAGCCTCTGGTTCGTCGAGCTTCATTTTATATTCATGGAAAAAGTCTGACTCGTCTGCAGTCCTACGACACCTGGTCTTATATATAATCCCCATGTCCATGGGTGGACGGAAACCACCATCTCTCCCTGCAACATCCAGTGTCTATGGCAACAGCCGTGAGCGGGTTTCAATACCCCACGAAGAACTGCCATCCCCTCAGCCCCCCGCTCTTCTTTACTCGCGATTCCCTCAAGTGCACTCAGCTTTAATCCATCTCTCTCGGGACATAGGCATTAATCGGTGGTAGGCCGCGTCTGGTATGAACGACAAATCCAAATCCTTCTTGATGTTAACTCGGAAGGCTTCGTTGTGGAGAACCTGCCTGATACTGTACCTGCCGTGCCAAGAGGTCCTCGGGCGGAGTCTGTTATCTAATGTTGAACTCTCACTCCTGTGAACCCTCCCTTAAAGGTATAAACACCTGGGGGTCCTAATCTAACTGCCTTGAAAAACAGATGATAGGGAATGCGGGGCACGGGACACAACTGCACGGACGCCCAACAATCATACACCGGTGGGATGTCCTCGGACAAGAGATTCTCATCGTTTATCACGTCTTCGGGTGGATTCGAACCACCGATTATTGATAATCTTCAGCTAAGTCCGGCGTGGCGGCGATACTGGGGTATGCCTATTTCGCCGGAATACATCGTAGTTCCTCGCCGTACTTGTTACTGAGCGGGTACTTAGTTCCAGCTTAAGTTTCAGTGCACATAATATGACATGTGAAATTTTTGGGATCTAGGAGGATCCACACCTAGGACGACGAATTTTATTCACGGTTTCAAAGTACCCTCCGACACCATGGTTTAAACCCGCACGATCACGACAGGGGTCATCATCGGAGTTCGCCGTAGCGTCCGGGTCTGTTCCTAAGCGGATGCCCGGACCGACATCTGTCTCTCACCCATTTCCTCATTTCTTGCTTGAACACTCTCGATTCAAAACCACCCTCTCTCCCATATGTACTATGCCAATGTCACGGTCGAATAGTCTGGGAATGGATTGCATTACCTCACGAATACATTCCATTAGGGTCTAAACCGTTATTCAACTCCCACCCTTGGGAGCCCAATCCTAGTGAACTGATGTGGTTGACGAAGCGGCGAACTAACCGTCTTGAACTCGGTAGCAATAAATACCCAGTCGTAATTATATCACAAGCTACTCGAAGTCGACCACCACACTTTTCTCCCCGAATTTGTGCCCCCGACCCGCTGGCCCTGTGCAAAGCATCGCAGGCGCCATCCGGACGCTCGCGGAGATCCCTTAATCATGCCATTGATTGAGTTACAGTGCAACGCATCTGCGATTCCTCTCTGGTTATGATACTATGTGAGGATCTTCAGTGTTCGGAGCACGTAGGTAAAGAGCTGAAAAATTAGGTTAAAGAAGGAAGTAGTATAACGATGCGGCTCTGGGGCGGGACAGTGAACTTTAGGTTCAGAGTCCGGTCTGAAACGACTAACGTGATGAAGTAGAAGGTTGATTACGCTGCAGATATTTGAGCAAATTTTGTATCAATTGACGCGCACTTGGCGAAGTTGGACTTAGATTTAAAGTGATTTGGTCAAAGGTAATGTGATGAATGCCGATCGGGCATGCTGATCGGAGTTTGAATTCCCGGATGACATCCAAGTTTTCGCCCTCTATAAATGCAGCTCAGAAAATGAAGCAAATAAAAAAGACATAAGTACGAAGTTCTGCCGGGCAAAGCCGCGGCCCTCCTCCACCAAGTCAAGTCAGAGAGGGGCACACCGCCACCTGTCACTCCCTGTCACAAGACGCCGTACCGCCCCCGCATGCTTGGCGGTACTGCGACGCTGGAATGAGTGGCTGCTGTCTCCGGAAACGAGGTGACGTCGTCGAGTTGCGCGCGCGGTAGCGTCGTCCTGATATCGAATGTGCATCGATGACTCCGTGAATCGAAGAAAGCACTGCTTACCTCTAACCAAAGCCCCATTTCCCATGAAAACCTGCTAGAAATTGGTGGTGCGAACAAAAACGAGAAACAATATGGCGCACGAAAGTCGCGTCAGGCTCAGATCTTCGTGCCTGTTCGTCGGTCCGAAGCCACGGTGGCTGGAAGGGAGCGGCGCGTCCGACTGATAACAGGAGGCTGGAGGAGCGAGGGAGAAAGAAACCGGAGGGAGGGGAGGGGAGGGGAGGCGGGAGGCGGCGATAGTGGTGGTAGGAAGCAAGGAGGATTTCAAACTCCGCCTGATCCCCCGTTGGAGATGGTCCGTGCGCAGGGACGGGCACGAGTTGCCTCCGGTAGGAAGAAGTTTGAGCAAAGTTGAGATGAAGAGTGTCCGGATTGTTCAGCATTTTTTCTGGCAATTTTCTGACGTCACTGAATCTGAACAGATTGAGGCCGATCTCATAAATAAGTCAAAATGCAACAGATATCAGCAGATCCCGGCAAGTCTCAGCATACGGGATTTTCACTGGGCGTCACTGCCTGCGAGCTCGATGCCCTGGACGCCCTCAGTGACACCCATTTCGTGCTCGCCCGCGCCGTTCCGGATGTGCCGGCGCGCGGCTGAAGGACTGCAGTACTACCAGCTCAAGGGCCTGCAGTGGATGGTTACGCTGCACGGGAATGGCATCTCTGACATCCTGGGTGCTTTCTCCCTCCCTTTCTTTCCTGCCTTTTCTTTTGATGCCGTACCGTGCCAGCGAGTCGTGGTCCCGCCCCACATTTACTCCCTCGATCGCGTCCCGTACTCGCCTCGGACACGCGGACCGACTCTTCTCAGGGTTCACTCAAGCCTCCTCATTCACTTGGCGTCCCAAGGAGCGTATGTGATCTTAAATGCTTGCTCCAAGCCTTATGTACTTACATTCTCAAGTCCCTGCGGCAGGCTCGCATACAGGTACGTGCAGACATGCGGCGCGTGTCGTCTCAGTTCGTGGGCGGCGAGTCGGGTAGGAAGCCAGCGCCCCGCGCCGGCGTGGACGATGCGGCGGCGGTCGGGGGCAAGTGCGAGTGCGAGGCGCCCGCGGTGCAGGTACGAGGGGCGCGGCGCGGGGGGTGCGGGGAGCGCAAAATCGTGTCCCCGTACTCGCGGGATGCGGTGAGCGAGGCGTGCGCAGCCCGGGGAGGCGGGGCGGCAGATGTAGAGGCGGTGAGCGATGCGCACGCGGGGAGGTGCCGAATCCCCGTATTTGCGGGGATTCATTGGGCTCGGCGCGCGGATGCGTGGTACGAGGAGCAGCGCGGCGCGGGCGGTGCGGGGAGGCACCGAGTGCCGGTACTCGCGGCGATGTGGCGGGGGATGTCGTGAGCGAGGCGGGCGGATGGGGTGCAAGTCCGAGGAGGAGCGGGGCGCGGGCGGTGTGGGGAGCGCGCACGGGGAGACATCGTGTCCGAGGACTCGCGGGGACGCGGTGAGTGAGGCGCGGGGATGGGATGCAAGCCCGAGGAGGAGCGCGGCGCAGGCGGTACGGGGAGCGCGCGCAGGGAGGCATTGTGTCCCTATACCCCCGGCGCTGCGGTTAGCAGAGCGATTAACAAGATGTAAGCATGCGGGGCCGGGCTGGGCGCGAACCAAACCAGCCGAACGCGCGTGGGACGTTTGTGCACTGGGCGGGGGTGGTACGAGGATGAGGAGCGCGGCGCGGGCGCTACGGCGATCGCGCGCGGAGAGATACCCAGGGCACGTACGTGCGAGATGTTGGGCGGTGGGCATGCGCAGATGTACTGCCCGTGCCTCTGCGAATCGGGCGAGGCGTCCCCGGACGCGGCAGCGCCAGCGGCGATGCCCCTGCTCGCGGCACACGCGCCCGGGGCCCCCACGCCCTCCGCGCGGGAAGCTGCGTCGATAGCTACTCGGTACTTCGCTTCTTTATCTCCTCAATAGATTTCGTTTCTGCCTTGACTTACGGGAAAGATTTAGCGCCGCGCTGCGGGCTAGCGAGTGGAAATGGCTCGCTAGTGGTGATTGCATCTTGATGTCTCTGCAGCTGGGGGTGTGCATTGAAGCCGGTGTCAGTCGGGACGAGGATCTGACTCAAGCGCAGAGTTGTAATTAGTATGTGTAGTGGAACTGGAAGAACTGACCTTTGCCGCCTCGTCTTCGGATCTTGGATCGGAGCCTCCGCCCAGCGTACCTTGAAGTCAAGTTGGTGCGCAGAAAATCAATAAGACTCGGGAGCTTGCTGATCTCTCTCAATTGAACAAGAAGGCCGTTGGGAATGGGATTGGATCGAACACACAAGTCCTGAAAAACCGAGGTATAGACCAGGGCTGATTGAAAACATGTGAAGGGGATGGATGAATGTATGAATGTATCGAGCTTCGAAGCGATGGTAAGCTAATGTGGATGAGATCATTCAGATGTGTTCATTCGGGGAGTTTACATCAAAGTATTGAGTATTTACGCACATTCGACTGGGTATGGTCAAGAACCTGGTTCAACGGATGTCAACTAACGAGGACTGCAACCTAGAATAGATGTCCAGAGAGCTGGTTTCACCACTGAAGTATCCAAAGCCTTTGTGTGAAGGAATTTGTAATTACATCGAGTCCACGCCATTTTCGTCACTTCGTAACTTCGCTTAGTTTCGGGAAACTTAGTAACTTTGATGGAAATCCGGGAAAGTTCGTGATTTTGACGAGCTTCTGTGAAAGTTCGTGAGTTACTTGTCAAGCGGCGCTCCTCGGCACATCACGGAGTGATGCGTGCCATCAACTTGCCGAGAGTGACCGGTTAGGTTCGGGTTAGCGGGTTAGTGGTTAGAGGTTAGCGGTTTGGGTTTGGGTTAGCGGTTAGCGGTTAGTGGTTAGTGATTAGGGTCATGGTTCGGGTTAGAGGTTAGCGGTTAGGGTTAGCAAGGTATCTATATGAAAAGAATACGGAGAGACTTGAGTTGAAGAAAAATGATGGCCGGGTTGATGCGTTTGATTTGTGTCTCACAAACTTCCCTGGAAACTCGTCAATGTGACGAACTTTCCCAGCTTTCCATCAAAGTCACGAACCTTCGCACCTTTAAGCGAAGTTACGAAGTGACGAAGGTCACTACGACTCAATTACATCCTCGGATCCTGGAAACAACTTTCCTATCGACTTGCAATGTCCTGCCTTGACGGCTTACAGCCTGAACAGTTCACTTCTGCGGGACTTAGCCGTGGAAGAATTTTGAGTTTTGATGGAATCAAAAAGAATGATGCTATCATCATGCCGGGATCCATAAACGGTAGTCGCCTGAATCCTCCGCATCGGAACACAACTACGAACCAAAACAGCACTTTTTTCGTGGAACCACATGTTCCGAGTAATTTAGTTCAATATTCATGAAAAGAATAAGAGCACAATACTTCTACAGGGCTTATGCACAAAGACGGGGTTGAAAATGCCAATTTCGCCAGTTTCTTGAGGTAATTTGAGAACAGACCCTCTGTGCGATATGGGAAACAGTTTCAGCTTAAATAGGGATCATCTGATGCAGCTAGTAGATCATTGAGACGTGAGTTCTAGGGTTCACCAGGGGTAGAGGTAAGGTATAAAACACTCTACCTCTATGTAATGAGGGTGGGTTGGTAACTTAAGCAGACACCCAAATTGAGTTAACCCAAGTTCTATTAAAGAGCCAGGTACGTCAAAGTGGATGAGTGTCAGTTAAGAGACTCGTCCACGTCGGCGTCCAGTATTTATAACTACTACAAACAGTCACGTGATCTAAAAAGTAAGTAAGCACAGCCATTGCCTTGTATGAGGCAATGGCGGTTGGGTAGTCTGTAACTACGGGGTGTTACACCCCTCCCCCCAGGATGAAACTGTGAGTCCGACAGATAATTTTTAAGAAATTACGGGCTCCATGACCGTATCCTCCGACTCGTACGCGACCGAGGCAGCGGCGGCGATGATGTCCTCGGCTGGAACCTTTGCAGCCGATGATGCATCATGCGGCCACGAAGCGAAGGTAGTGTTGTCGAGGTCGGAGATCTTGTTGCTGCGATTGTGCACCGCGCGCGCCCAAGCTTCGAGCGCAAGCACGTCGGAGGTCCCGATCGCAATCCCATGACATTAGAACCATGCCGCGAGTTGCGTGAACGTCATCAACGCCTCGGGGTCATATGGGCCATGGATCGGGATCTCCGCGAAATGCAGCTTCGCCACCACGACATGGTGCTCGTACATTCCCGACGTCGAGAACATGAGCACCGCTTGCTCGGTGAACTGCGCCTTCGCGAGCATGGAGGGCGTGTCACCATCCATCTCGGGGGCGAGATGCTCCGTTCTCAGGTGTGATCGCATGTCGTCGACGTGGGGCTGTGCGCGTGTGGTGGAGGGGGTGCGCCCCGAGCTGTCCCGAATTCTGGGCCAGTCGGGGGTGTTCATCTCCGCGAAGTGCGCCGCGGCTTCCAGCGCCGAACTCCGAGAGCTCGGGGCGAAGCTGCCGTCGTTTCCAGGTGGGGCTGTCCCGAGGTACGAGGCGACGTACGAGGGCATCTCGAGGTCACCATCGACCTCGACGTCGTCGTCGCCGGTGGTGAGTTCGTCGTCCTTAAAGGGGGATGCATCGCGCATTGCCCGGCGAGGGGCCGCGGCGGAGCCAGTCGTTGCGAGACGGTATGCACGCGCGCTTACCGCCTGCTGCGACATGATGTGCGCGACACCCTCACTGCGGACGAGGCCAGAGCCCACACCGAATTCCTGCTCGATGTGGAGCACGAGCCGTCGGGCACGGGGCTCGCCGGCGTTCGATCACCGGAGGATGTTGCGCGCCTCCGCGAGGTTGCTGACGGTGACACGGGCCCAGGCCCCTAACACCTTTATGTTGCGGGGCTGCGATACGCGCGGGGTGGTGCCTGCAAGCAGGACTTTTTTGTTCTTCTCGACGCGGCGGAGGCGGAGCACCTCCGCCTTTTTGTGCTTTGCCACGCGTCGCACCACGTCGTCGGAGTCGTCAGAGGTACCGGCGTACTCGCTTTCTTCCGCATCGACGGGGAAGATAGGGTGGTCGCGTCCATCCCTCGGCGCGGAGTCGAGGTCTGGGGGTGGTACTGTGACGAAGGCGCCAGCGTGCGCAGTCGGTGTAGGCGGAGCCGGTGGCGCGGTGCGCACAGCTGGGGCCACGGCGTGCATAGGGGCCGTGCGGGATCGTTCACGCCTGGCCGCGGGGTGACGTGGAGAGGCGCGACTGGCGCTAAAGTAGCGCGAGTCGTGTCACCCTCCACGGCGGTCCTCGTAGCCGTCGCGACCGCGACTCTCCTGCCCGTATCGTGCCCGCGAGGGGCCCGTCTGAGGGGAGCGAGAGCGCATGCGAGCGGGCTTACGGGAGAGCGGTCGTAGCAAGGGCGCGGAGACGGCGTACGGTGACGTTGGTAGGGGCCGCGCGCTCTGTCACTCCTGCGATCGTTTCCTGTCTCGCGGTGTGACGGGAATGCATCTTGCAGCGAGGGAGGCACGGGTGCCGGGAGTGCTGAGTGTTGCGGGCCCGGAGAAGTCGGCGCTGTCTGCGGGGGAGCCCACGTCGTCTCATCGGGGCCATAAGCGCCATCTGTAGGGTGGCGGTAGTACCAGCAATACTCATCCGTGGAGCTGCGGGTGTAGAGACGAGGGTCCGGGGAAGTCTTCTTTTTAGGGAGCTGGGCTTTAGCCATGGTGGGCGTGCGGGGTCTTGAGACATCGCGTAGCGGTGTGGTACATTTTATACGGGTGCGGACGAAGAGTGGTAGCGAGAGAGAGGGAAAAAAAAAGATCTTCGTGCGAGACGCCACGTCATGCGGTGATCTGGATCACCGGACGGAGGTGCGTGGGGAGCATCAACTCTTTGACAGATCCTGCCATCTCTCCACTCCGTGTGCTTCCAGATATTCATCCAGCGCCTGGCATTCGTCGACCGTCTTGGGTGTTTCCCAAGTAAAATCCCCGGCCGTCCATTTCACGTGAAGCTTGAGGGAATTCTTCCCGGTCCATCGGTGAGTTACTATCTCGTCGATGAACCATTCTTGTGCGGCGGGCTGTCCAAAGTCATAGAAGCGCTTGGCCTCGCAACTGGGGAATAATGTGTCTTCACTAGTCTCATGAGCTCGCAGGAGTGAGCCGTGGAACGTAGGGTGGATCTTGCGCTTAACAAGATCCTCCGACAATTCAAGGGTGTAACTCAAGGTGCCTGGATTTGACGAGGTGACATTATAGGGCCCAATAAATTTCGGGGCTAACTTGCGGGCTCTTCCCTTAGGCAGGTTCAGGTTCTTCGTGGAGAGGTACACGAGGTCTCCAACATCATAGGGTACCTCGATTGATCTCCCTTTACTGGATTGAACCGTCGCGCGGATGCGAGCCTCGATAATGGAGTCATGTGCCAGTGCGATGTTCCCAAGAGCTTTATCCACGAAGTCGCGCACCCCTGGGTAGGTGGTGGGCGTATCCATTACGTTGGTCATCCGCGGCACGTACCCATAGTTAAGCTCGAAAGGAGCGAACCCAGTCGACGCACTAATGCTGGAATTTATAGCGAATTCCACCATGGGCGTGTGGTACACCCAGTCCTTTTGAGTGGAGTCCACCATGCTTCGGAGGATTTGCGCAACATTACGAATCGCGCGCTCTGATGCACCATCCGTCTGTGGGTGGAAGGATGTCGACATCAAGAGTTTACTCCCGGTGAGTCTATGGAGTTCCCGCCAAAACTTGGCCGTGAACTTCGAGTCCCGGTCCGAAACGATGGAGCTGGGCAATCCATGGAGTCGTACAATATCACGAACATATATCCAGGTGACGTCTGACGACGTATCAGTTACTTTCATGGGCGTAAGTGAGACCATGCTCGTCAACCAGCAGATTACTACTAATAAATGTTTGTAACCCAAACAGCTGGGAAATGGTCCCACAAAGTCCATGCCCACTGAATCCCAAGGGTGTTGGGGGATCGCGAGCGAATGAAGAAGTCCTTCAGGCGATTGATTGTGGGTCTTGGCCATGGCGCAAGTGCCACAACTCGCGCAGAACTTCTCAACATCTTTTCCCAGCTTCGGCCACCAGTACCAGCGTCGAACGTACATAGTCGTCTTCTGCTCGCCAAGGTGTCCGAGTGTGCTGTGTGCCTCATCAAGGACAATCTCGGTGAGTGCGCGCTTTCCCTGAAGTGTTGATGTCCTTGGAATGCACAGGCAGAAGTCGCCGGCAACATTGCGTGCGTACAATAGCCCATCCCGAGGCTCGAACTGCGCAAACGCCAGACGCGACTCGAGTACCTTCGCGAGAACGGGGTCGAGGGCATAGCCCCTTTTCACGTCGTCGAGAAAATGCGAGCTTCCTTCAACACGGGGGAGGGGCCGCTCACGCGATAACAGGGCCTCTTCGAGGGAGCTGGCGCTGCGGTCGTGTCCTTGTTCTGACAGGGCCTCGCTATGCGCCTCCATTTCGAGGGACTCGAGAACTCTGTCCTCGAGGGGGTTGGAGACGCGTCGGGCAAGCAACATGACTTCCTCAGGACGCAGTGCGCGGAGCTCCTCTGTCCGGAGTCGAGTCATATCCTCTAATTCGGCTGTGGTTGAGGGAGTCAGCGTCGCTTGCGCGAGCATCCGAGCTAGATGGTAGCTCGGCCATGCGGGCGATCTCCTCTCGGAACTCCAGTCGACGAGCCAGCAAGTCCAGGAGGTCTTGCTGGTTCTGGCGGGTATTGCCGATGTCTGCCCGGAAGAGCCGTGCTTGCTGGTCGAGGTCGACGGCCGTCATCCGGAGTAAAGCCACGGAGAACCCGAGTCGAAGTGGAGGATGCAGAGAGATCAAGCGGTGCCATATAGTGCGCGCGTGTTCCTCTGCACCTACTGCATCTATGGATTCGAGCTCAAGGGTTTGCGCCATAGTGAGGGGTGTGGATCCCGCGCGTGCTTCGAATTCTGCGAGTAGAACCGTGAATGGCGGGGCCGGAGGGGACGAGGGAGGAGCGTGAGCGGCAGTGGCGAGGCTCTGGAGAGCCTCATCCTCTGCGGTCCACTCTCGATTCGTGGCTACGCAGAACGTGAGCTTAAAGCGGTCCAGATCGAGGAGGCCGGGGCTTGGAGGCACAGCCGCTGATTCAGCCGGGGTTTCCGGATCGGGATCTTCGGCATCATCGGCCGGCTCGGTAATCTGCATTGAGAAATACCGGGCTCGTAGGGCGCCGACGCGCACAGGCTCTTCCTCTACGTCCACTGCGTTCATCAAGTCCTCCAGGTCCGGGGCCACGTGGGGGTCGTAATCCGGATCGTACTGGGCGCCTCCCCACAACCCCGCCATGGCTTCCTCGTCATCTGCAGGCGCCACCTCAGGGCCCGCATACTCATCACCTGGCGTGTCGCCATCAGCGTAGCTCTCGAGAACGCGCTGAGCGCCAACTCGAGCCCCAAGACTCGCCGCATCCCGGTAGCGCGGGCATATAGGATTACTCCCAATATGGCCTATGCCGCCGCATTTGAAGCAGGTGCGTGTATCCTCACCGGACGAGTGCAGTGTTGGGGCCGTAGCGGATGTAGCAGGGCGTGTGTGGGTGAGAGCAAAGGCCCCAGCGCGGCGGGGCGCCGGGATTGCGCTCAGCGTGGGTTTCGACGACCGAGGGACAGCGGCAGGAGTGCAGGAAGGAGCAGAAGGTGCGTCCTCACTATTCAATGCATTCCAGAGCTGACAGGCGTGGCTGCGGAGAGTGCCGAACGGGGAGTATTCCGCTGAAAGCTCGCGGTCTACGCGGAGCTTGTACCGGATGGTTTGGGGGAGACCCGCGAGGAACTTCTGATTCACCGCAAACTCGTCCGGTACGTGATGCATCAAGTTCGCGCGTTTAAGCAGCTGCTCAGCGAAAGCATCAGGGCCCGTGGAGTTGTCGTATCGGACAGCGTCGAAGGCCGACGTAGCGCGCTGCGCGTTGGCGGAGGTTATGAAGCGTCGGTGGAGGGCGCAGGCGCAGAGAGCATCTGTAAAGGTAAGCTCTCGCTGCTGGGTGTAGTGAGCGCTATTAACAGTCTGAATATACCATTCCAGCGCCGCGCCGTCGAGATGACCCTTCAACATGGTCAAGCGATATTTGTCTACCCCGGGATCGTATCCACACAAGACTTGCGAGCGCAGCCAAGTGCAGTGAAGTTCAATGAACTTCATGAAGATGTCCAGGTCGTCCTCGCCTCGGAATTTGGGCGGGGCATCGGTCTTCGGGATTTTGATGTGCGGGGGGAGGTGGAGAACTTCACCAATTTCGCGGTGAGCGATACGTCGTATCGTTCTCTCCTGATCTTGGTGAAAAGTATCCGCCTCCAGGGCCTGGGTATCGTGGGCGGTGGAGAACGCCGAGGCATTAGCAGTGACGCCACCGAGAGGTGCGCTGTCATAGTCCCGGTACTGGCGCGCCTGCGCCGTCGATATGCTCCCTAAGTCGTCGAATCGGGCGGTTCTGACGAAGCGCGCGGGGGGGCCTGATATGGGAGCAGATGCGCCCAGGCTTACTGCGAAAGACTGCGCCGTGCGCTCTTTGCGCAGGACCGTACTGCTCCCCCGACGAAAGTACGCGTCGCCGGACTCGTTCGCACGACGCGGGGGAAGCTCTCGGTCCATTTCTCCTTGGAACTCGTCTGTGGAGGCTGCGGAGTGGGTTTCAGGGCGACTTAAGGCAGCCAGAGTAGGTCTGGGGGATTGTCGGGGCCCGTACTCGGCCAAACTCTTAGTGAGTTCAGCGAGTTGGGCCTCGGTAGCCCCAAACGACCACAGCACCCGCAGGTTCTCGTTAAGAGTGGTCTCAACCTCCTCTTCCTGGCTCGCGATGCGCTGGTGGAGCTCTTGGAGCTTAATCTCAGTGTCCTCGCGGACTTGCTCTAGTGCACGCGCGTTACCGTCAAGGGTGACGCGCTGTCCGGCTACGAACGCCGTGGTAGTTAAGAGGGCGGTACGTCCAGTGGATAGCATTCCTTTAACGGCCGTATATTTTGCTAACTGCTCGGGGCTCAGCCGAACCTGAAGGTCGGTGAGGAGAGCATCCAGCACCATCTCGCCTTGCGCGGGTGTGGACCCCGGTGACCGGGTGAATTGCATATCGGAGGTACTCGACGGCATCGATCGGGACACCGGCGTGCCCGTTTTCGCCAACGGGTTTGAGACCGCTGAGTTGGGATGGTGATACACCCCGGTGGGTACTGGTCCGTGCGGTGCGTAGTGCGGCGTGTCGAGGGGGACATCTTCGTCATCGGAGATGTCAAAGCGCAGGCCCGTGTTTGGGTCGTGTACGTAGTAGTGTACTCCTTGCGCATCGACGCGCACTTTAACTCTTATCCCTGAGGGGGCATCGGGAGGTGAAGTGCGCTCCCCGCTGGAGACGGAGTTCGAAGCGAGCAGACAGAAACGGTGCAGTCCCGCCAGCGGTGGTATCAGGGCCCGCCACTACTGCTTCATCCGGGTAAGGGGCAGGAGCAGCTAAGTGGGGGGGGTTGTCATGGCCAGGGAATGGGCCTTGGGTAGACATAGTAGATTTTTTATAGAAGTTTTTCACTGGTGTGGTTTTTGTGCAAAAATAGAAGTGCTTCTCGGAGAAGCCTTTAGTACTCAAAAAAGTGTAATGAGGGTGGGTTGGTAACTTAAGCAGACACCCGAATTGAGTTAACCCAAGTTCTATTAAAGAGCCAGGTACGTCAAAGTGGGTGAGTGTCAGTCAAGAGACTCGTCCACGTCGGCGTCCAGTATTTATAACTACTACAAACAGTCACGTGGTCTAAAAGTAAGTAAGCACGGCCATTGCCTTGTATAAGGCAATGGCGGTGACACGCCTACTGACCGGCCAAGCGCGAGCTGAACCAAATAAGGTTAGTCTGTGCAAGGAGGGCGGAAGGAGATAAAAGGCGAGTTGGGATCAAAGATGCCCGGCTACTGAGCCTAGCAACGAGCGGTCCCAATGGGATAGTGGCGAAGGGCAAATGTGAATAATACGGAGGCGAGAGCGAGGCAGAGACGAGAGCGAGAGCGACGAAGGAGAAAGGTTGAACTATTCTGCGTTGATTCTGTACAACTACCTCGTAATTATACAATTTAGAGGGGGTGTCAGGGAAACAGAGTACAAGAGGAGGGGGACAAGGTAGCTGAGGGAAATACAAGAGCTGAGAGTTGAGGACAAGGTTGCGAGTGGATTATAAAGTCACCAAGGACAGGAGCGTCGGTTAAACCGCCACCGCCACTGTTGATCCGGGACGGAAAATGCCGGTTTCCGCCTTTGGCGCGCGAGCGTGCGCGACAGCGGTTAGGTAGTCTGTAACTACGGGGTGTTACACTCTACCTCTACCTCTGAGACCCTTACCATTATGAGAGGTATACCCCTACCTTGCCAGAGGTATTCAAGGGTATGACCCCTGTACCTCTATTTCATACCTTTGAAGAGGTACAGTGAGTAGTTTAGTCTAAAATATAACTTAAATGGGTGTTCAGTGGTGAATATGGGTATCATAGATGATTAGAGAGGTGTATTATCTACTTTAGCACTAACTTGAAGTCCAGAGCAATAATATTTCAACTTAATAATAATTCCCTAACTGAAATTTAAAGCCAAGACCACATCAAATATTCAGCTTGGGTTAGTGGTGATCTCAATGAAAGGTGCAAGAAGCAGACATAGGAGAATTGCACACAAGAATATGTAAGAGAAGAGCTGCCAGGCCTCAAAAACACATACCTCTCTGTACCTCCCAACCTCCAGAGGTTTGCAGAGGTTTGGCCAAAGGTACAAATGTCCTGACCTCTACCTCTACCTTGCTTGTACCTTACCTCCATACATCCTTGTTTTGCAGAGGTATACCCTTACCCTTGGTGAACCCTAGTGAGTTCAATAGTCGACGTAGCGCCCCGCGGTGAGCCGATAGCCGAACTGATCGCAAATCAGATCCGAAACTGATGCAGATGTGAGCCGGCGAGAGATGTAACCCGACAGGAGCAAATGTAACTCAAACGCAAGATGTCAATCTGCAAGGGAAGTTGCCACCCAAAGGCCGGATTGCAAATGTAAGTTGTCAGCAAAAACCCTGCAAAATTGCGGTAATTTTTGCGCAGTATATCGCCCATACACCCGCTTTATCCATCCACCACCTGAATTGCAGCTCCCATGTCCCTCTTCGTGGAAGGGATGGCTGTGCCCAGCGCAAAGTCCAGCGTCATATTTTCTCCGTTACCTCGAACCGTAGTCCCTGACGCCTTCCTTCGGACACTGCACAACCCCGGTACTCGTCTGCTTATAACCACTCTTGTTCCCACCACCGGTCTATCCTCGTCTCTGGTCTACTGTCTCGTTTCGCCCATCCCACGATGTTGTCCTCAGTTTTGACTGGGCCAGCCTACTCCGAGATTCTCTCATACCGCTTGGCTTCCGCATCGACAGCTCCTTCTAGAATCTACGCTTGGCGATACCTCGTTGATCCAAGTCATCCCATGTCTGGTTCGTCTGTCCGGTTCAAACTCTACATATTGCTGACACCTCGTCTAACAACTCTCCCCTCCCCTCCCTGGTCAGACCCCCGATATATGGTCTGTCCTGTTCATCCCTTTTTTCGCACTTGCCAAACTGGTCGTTCTTAGGCGCATCTACATCTTACTCTGAACATATAAACTTTAAAAATATAAACTCTGAAACCCAATTGCATGTGCATCGTCCACAAACCTTTGCCTCCGTTCCTTTTCCTTCGCCCTATCCACGATACCGCCCTTCTTCATCCTCGCACCCCCTCCCTGACGAGTTTGTCTACTTTGATGGACTTGTGCCACATCCCGCGCATCGAGCGCGCGTTGCACTGCGTAAACTCTCGAACTCCGTACGAATGATATCGATTGTTTTGCTCTTGATGTACTACGTACAATCACTCCGTCATGGTCACCCTCCTTGCGCGCGGTACGCCATTCCCACCGCCATCCATTTATTCTTCCTCAACGCGTGAGCTCCAGAGAATCCGCAGCGAGTTCGACAGCAACAGCGCCGGACGCGCGGGGGCCACAGATTCCGTGCGCATTCCCCTCCTTTCTGCCCTGCGAATCGAGCTAATACACGCCCCATACGGATCAGTGGCAACAGGAGCACCCCAGACGGCATCACCGTCACCCGAGTAAGCAACGTCAATCCATACCCTCTGCCGCGCGGTGCACTCATCCACTCTACTTCAGACGGAGATCCGCATCACGGACGTCGCGTACCCGATGAAGTCGATGACGCCTACGGAGGCAGAGGGCGAGGAGATCGATTTCGACACCGCGAAGATTGGGAGAACAGTCTAAAATACTGGACAGGATACCTCAATTAATTAGCTATCTTTTATCACACGCTCACCTTTTCCGGCATATGACTTCGTCGGCTCCGACACTCGTATGGAAAGAGGACAGTAGACCTACTAACCATCTAACCATCGAAGGGTCCTTATAAGTAAGGGTTCCAATTGATTGCTATTGGGATCGTGAATGATGAATCGGCCGCATGAGTAAGTAAAACTGGTTGATTAGCAGGTACCATCGGGATCAAATCGGGATCGTCCGATAGTGGAGGTCTTTCTCTGGTACGTATGGGCAAAAAAGCTACGTGGACGATGAGGGACTTTATGGGCAGGGTATATAGATATCGTAAAATGCGTGGGAGCTGGCGTGGTAATGTAAAGGATGGCACAACGGAAGCAAGAAGATAATATCATAATTCCTTTTGGCACATGTTAATATGTGTTCTGGTTTGACTTTTATTGTTGTATGTACAATGGAATCATACGAGTCTAAGAAAAAAGTAGAACAAATATTTGAAGATAGATAGCGGGCATTGCCGCGCAGCGGGCTACTTAATTATTCATCGCTTCTCCCTCGGCTCCCGCCTGTGAGTGCATTTGGGAAATGGAAATACCGGGGTGTTGGGAGGCCGGCGGTGTGATCGGCCGGCCTAGCGGCAGAGCGTTGGTAAAGAGGGATAGATTTGCGCTGGAAGTCCTCGCCCGAGCATTTCTGGGTATCTTCTGCGGTGTTGCAGCAAGATTTAAACGAGATCACTGCATATGGATCTGATCCCCAGAATTATTGCCGGAGAGCAAAATCAAGTACAGAATGGTTAATTATTATGTAATGAAAATTTGTCCATTCTCTTTTTTTCCGGCAGGCTCTGCACTTCAGGGATCCCTGATGATAGTGCCAGGGAAATTAAAAGCACAACCCATATATTAATCCGCTGGCATAAGTATTGTAGGGCCGGTGAACGTCCGGTTCAAAGCAACAAATTACTTAAGATACTCTCAGATCTCTGAAATGGATTGGGTCGAAATGGTGTCTGGAGCAAATAATTGTGTATTAAAGGATTTATTGTGCAAGGTACTTATTGCAATTTTCATATCTAATGTCTTTTGCCGAAAAAAAAGAACTTTTGAGAGCGCGGGTGGGCGTGAGTTCGGATCCCGGTCCGTCCAAAGCTTTGCGATGCACGACCAAACAAGTCATTCTTCTGCTCGCCCGACACCGACACCCTTCTTCATCCTACCCCGAGCTCTGATATCCTTTCACCTCGAGCTCCACCTCGAAAGGCGGACATGCCGATCACTGTCGTTGAGCATCTCAGTGATCCGGGGAATCCGAGCCTTCAGGGCATCATGGAAGATGGCGGCGACGAATTGTCAGATGCATGACAATGCAGAACAGTTTACTTACGATGGTCAGCCAATTTCTCCAATATCTGGGCGACAGACCGGCGGACAT
Organism: Mycena vulgaris; assembly: GCA_029204335.1. Classification (NCBI taxonomy): domain Eukaryota; kingdom Fungi; phylum Basidiomycota; class Agaricomycetes; order Agaricales; family Mycenaceae; genus Mycena; species Mycena vulgaris. The sequence goes on from JARGYA010000182.1 coordinate 200,463, forward strand.
CCCGATCGCTGTCCTTGAGCATGTCAGTGATCCGGGGGATCCAACCCTTCAGGGTGTCATGGAAGACGGCTGCAAAAAATTGTCAGATGCATCGCAATGCAGAACAGTTTACTTACGACGATTAGCCAATTTCCCGAATATCTGAGCGCCAGACTGGCGGACATTCCAATCACTGTTCTCGAGCATCTCAGCGATCCGGGGAGTCTGAGTCTTCAGGGCATCATGGAAGATCGCTGCGACAAATTCTCAGATGCATGACAATACAGAACAGTTTACTTACAATGGTCAGCCAATGCCTCGAATGTCTGGGCGACAGACCGGCGGACATCCCGATCGCTGTCCTTGAGCATGTCAGTGATCCGGGGGATCCAACCCTTCAGGGCGTCATGGAAGACAGCTGCAAAAAATTGTCAGATGGATTGCAATGCAGAACAGTTTACTTACGACGGTTAGCCAATGTCCCCAATATCTGAGTGGCAGACCAGCGGACATTCCGATCGCTGTCCTTGAGCATGTCAGTGATCCGGGGTATCTGAGCCTTCAGGGCGTCATGGAAGATGGCTGCGACAAATTGTCAGATGCATGGCAATGCAGAACAGTTTACTTACAATGGTCAGCCAATTTCTCCAATATCTGGGCGACAGACCGGCGGACATCCCGATCGCTGTCCTTGAGCATGTCGGTGATCCGGGGGATCCAATCCTTCAGGGCGTCATGGAAGATGGCTGCGACAAATTGTCAGATGCATGGCAATGCAAAACAGTTTACTTACAATGGTCAGCCAATTTCTCGAATATCTGGGCGACAGACTGGCAGAAATCCCAATCGCTGTCCTTGAGCATGTCAGTGATCCGGGGTATCTGAGCCTTCAGGGCATCATGGAAGACAGCTGCGACAAATTGTCCGATGCATGGCAATGCAGAACAGTTTACTTACAATGGTCAGCCAATTTCTCGAATATCTGGGCGACAGACCGGCAGACATCCCGATAGCTGTCCTTGAGCATGTCAGTGATCCGGGGTATCTGAGCCTTCAGGGCATCATGGAAGATGGCTGTGACAAATTGTCAGATGCATGGCAATGCAGAACAGTTTACTTACGATGGTCAGCCAATTTCTCGAATATCTGGGCGACAGACCAGCGGACATCCCAATCGCTGTCCTTGAGCATATCAGTGATCCGGGGTATCTGAGCCTTCAGGGCATCATGAAAAATGGCTGCGACAAATTGTCAGATGCATGGCAATGCAGAACAGTTTACTCACAATGGTCAGCCAATTCCCCGAACACCCGGGCGACAGATCGGCGGACATCCCGATCGCTGTCCTTGAGCATGTCAGTGATCCGGGGGATCCAACCCTTCAGGGCGTCATGGAAGACGGCTGCAAAAAATTGTCAGATGCATCGCAATGGAGAATAGTTTACTTACGACGGTTAGCCAATTTCCCCAATATCTGAGTGGCAGACAGGCGGACATCCCAATCGCTGTCCTTGAGCATGTCAGTGATCCGGGGTATCTGAGCCTTCAGGGCATCATGGAAGACAGCTGCGACAAATTGTCAGAGGCACGAAAAAGCACAACAGTTTACCTACGATTGTCGGCCAATTTCCCGAATGCATTGGCGGCAGAATCACGTATAGTGCGATCACCCCCCCGGAGCATCTCGACAATGTCAGGAATTCCAGGCTTCATGATCCGATGGAACTGGGCTAAGACAAACTGTCAGACGGTTGCAAGGAACAATGGACTACCTGCCATATTCCGCCAATTTTCCGAATGCACCAACGGCAAACCGTCGGACATTATCATCATTATGCCTGAGCATCTCAATGATCTGGAAGATCTCAGCCCGCCTGGGCTCATGGGAGTAGGCTAGGACGAATTTTCAGAAGGATTTCACCAACAAAGTGAAAACCTACAATGTCTGGTGCCGGTTTCACTGTGCAGCAGCGCGGGGTCGTCACTGTCGGAATCTCCAGCCTCCATGTCCGCGAGACCCTCCAAGGAGCCGCCTTCGTCCTTGTGCTCGCGCGGGTCCAACTCGAGGCCTTGGTCGCGGTGCACAGCATATGCGCGGCGGTGGTAGTGATGCTCAACGTGGCCTTGGGAGTCAGCGCGACTGAAAGCCGTTGGGCCGCAACTGTCTATCTGCACGTCGTCGTCCGCAGCATCCGCAGCAACAACATCCACCGCTCCATGTACGGCGTACGTCCAGTCCTGGATTTCATCGGCAGCTAGGTTTGATCCAGGCGGAGAGCCCGAAGACGCACATATTGAAGATGTGTCGGATCCCGAGCTCATCGACTTCCGTATTTGTCAGTGACCGTCTTCGTTCTAGTAGCAGCTCACCTCGTTCAAACTCCTCAGAGTATGATTAGCTTGCCTTGTCGACCGTTTCCACCTTCTAACATCCTTCTTCTTTTTGAGTTTCTTTGGGAAATTGAACCAGGGAACTTCCTTGTAGCTCTCAATGCTGTCATGGTATTCGCTCCCCAGCCGAATGGCCCTTTCGTACCACAGGTTTAGTCCTTGCGTCTGTAACAGGCGGTATGCATACGCACTGGTCTTTGGTGTTTAAGAATTCTATTTCTTCATCCTTTGTGACGTCTCCGCTCTGAAGATTTGCCCTGAATTCATCCGTGTTCCGTTTCGTTTCCATCATCTCCTCGCGATGCCTGCTTTCATGCCGTCCCGTAAAGCCAGATCCTGTCGCGAGCTGTACTGCTCCAACCGTAGCAGCAGCGCCGAGAAGTCCTACAGCCACCTCTGCCATTGGTGGGATGTCGAGATGGATGGGTCGTGGAGGAAGAAGAGAGAGTGGCCGCAGAGGGGACACAAGGCCGCCGCGTGACCAGATATGTTAACAGCCCATAACAACATCATCAAAAGTGGGGATCGATGGCATTACTCACGATCAGTCGACTTACCGCAAAGCTGTGCCAGCGCCTTTGACAATTGTAACGAAATCCTCAGGCTCCTTGCTGGTTCCTCTTTCAGTCAGTTTGAAATGCACTGCGCAGACGAAGCTACACTCCGAACACGCATCCTTCGAAATAATTTCCGGCGCATCCCCGTTTGGGTGCATATTCCCACTACGGGATCAACAAAACACCTGCGGCACATCCATTGCAAGGGCGGTACATTCCGCTGCATGCACGGCACTTTGGCCCCAAGCCCGGCACATTAACCGTGAAAGTGCCGTGTTTGCCAACAAGGGCGGCACTTTTCATTGCCGGTGCCGGGCTCGGCACCCCTCACTTCGGCAACGCACAGTGCGTGAAGGTTGGGCGCTAAACTAGGTGCTTAAACGGGACATCTGTCTCTTACCATGTCTAGCACGACTTCAAACAGTAAATTCAATTAAACAGATTTTCCGTAACTTGATTCTACTCTCGGTTGCGCAAAATAATAAAGTCGACTCAAATCAAATAACAGATTTGTAATTTCAAAAACACGCCCGTAACTTAATTCTACCGTTTCAGTCGCGCATCACTGTAAAGTCAAAGAATTCAGGTGCTACAACAGAAGAAAATGAGGTGACTGCCCGACAGCAGGGGACACAGCTGGTGGAGATTCTGGCGGTGGTAGAGGGAGCATGGGCAAGTCCGATGGCCCCACGGAAGCAAAGCCGGGATCGATAATGGTGCCGAGGTCAGTGGAGGAAGCCGTAAACCCATATGAGGTGAAGAAATCGTCGAGGGGATCTACGGCAGGCGTGTCGAAGTTCGAAGGGATGACGGCGTTGTAATTGTCTGTGGCTAGGCAAAAAAAAAAGTGGGGTCGAATGTCGAGAGCACGCCGTTGGGAACATCCTGCACAAATAAACCATCGATATCTTGGCTGTCGAAATTCGAAGAATACGTAGAAACGTCTGAGTTCCAGTTGAAGTCGCCTAGAAAATTGAATGTCGAGTCCATCGCGAGTCCGACGGAGCTGAATTCGGGCATTAACGGCGTCGCAGTGACTAGAGAGCTGGATACTGAGTCAGTCGCAAGTTTGGCGGAGCGGAATTTAGGCAACGAGGGCGCTGCAGCAGTTGCCAAAACTGGAGCTGATGTTGCACCAGTGCATCCTGGCTGTGGCAGTGTTGTAGTGTAGTGTCATGTAGGCAGTTGTTGCGTAGGCAGAAACATCATAGCTTGCTCTTGACCACGCCGTGCTCCGCCTGGGCTGCAGTCTGGCGCAGCCAGATTGTACGTCTCCAACGTGTTGTCCGACTGCATGGCATTGACGGGAGTTTGGGCCGCTGAAATTTTGTAAGTGGCGGGGGTGGAATTTTGGGCCGGCGGCTGAAGAAACTTACGGAGGACTCCCATATCAACCCATTCGTGGTCCAGAAACTTCGCAACGTTGAGAGCAATATAGGTAGGAGAGAAAACCTAATTTAGCGTCAGAATACCTGTCCGTACTCCGCGGCCACGACATACATAGTTCCGGGATTCCATCAGCAGCCGTGCCGGCAGGCTATCAAGGTATTCTCGGCCAGCTGGCGTGTGCTTTGATCCTGCACCCACGTCGGTGGCCATTTTGACGCGCTTTCGACGTGTCGGGAGAGGGTTTGGGTGAACAGCAGTGGTGGTAGGAGAAAAAGAATGAAAAAAGCGGGAGACACGTGTCCCGCTTATGGAACAGAGCTTTGCCGATTGTTTGCCGACGCCCGGTACATTCCAAAATGGCAAGTGCCGTCTTTGCTCTCAAAGGCGGCACATCAAGTGGAATGTGCCTTGCTTCATTCGAATGTAACTCCTCCTTGAATGTACCTGCCTGCCGCCCTCTGTATATCCTCTTCCCACTATGCCCGCGATGTCCTAATTAAATCGCACTTCCGCAGGACTGCGACCTGCCTAATTTGGACTAATTCGTGATCGCAGGGAGCAGACGACGCCTCGTGTCCAACAGCGGTGTTACACGGCTCAAGGATTCCTTATATGTCTCATTGCGCCGCAGGAACAGCAAAACGTCGAACTGCGGCCACGTACCCCTCGCGCCAGGTATAAAAAGCCATCATGTATGTCCTTTCCATCCAGCCTTTTCCGCCTCTGTTTCGTCTATTCCTGGTTTACGGCTTCTCACTTGGGTTTTAATTATTCACCAGCGTGGCCTGGACCAACCAATTCGCAAGCACCGCATTGCTCGAACCCTGGACAACACTGTATAGGTCTCTCTTCTTCATCTGGCTTCTGTCGTGTTCTGTGGCTCCCAATTCATTGGTTCCATCGCATATATCCATCGAATATATCTTGCTCCTCCGAGAACACAACTCTACTGACACCGCAACGGCTCAACCTCACAATTCGAGCGACGTTCTGATTCGAATTTCGAACGGTTTATGCTGCCGCTTCCGGGTACCTGGTCCGCGGAATACTCGCGCAAGTCCCGCGTGATGCCTAGCTGATACCTCTGTGAGTTCTGGTTCATCTGCTATTACGTCGTGGGTACTTTGCTACGACGTGCATTAATGAACCAATCAATACATTTGCAACTTATATTTTCTACCAACGCCGGAGCGAAGCGAAGGCATGTCTTGTACGAATATATAGGGTCACGCTCGTCACCAAGAGTTTCGGTCTCTGTCTCTGTGGCCCATGAGGTCACACTAGCGCAGCCCTGCGCATCACCGGCTGATTCACCGCCGCCCGAAGTGCCAACACTGACAACGAAGACCATTGCGTCCGGATAATTCTCTCAGTGTTCTCCCCTAAGGCCTTATTAAGGGTAGAAATTTTTGTTAAGGCCTTAGGTCTTAATTAAGGTCTACTTAAGGGTGCATATTAAGGCCATATTAAGGCCTTAAATCATATTTTCCGCCGCAATTTTAGCAGCTACAACAAACGAGGGAGCATGGTAAACTAGGGTCTTCGTCAGAGTGTCCTGCCCCTAGCAACTCCATACCGCTCCTCCTCCTGCGTAAACGGGGTTGAGGTGTCTTGTCAATCTTCCGCTCTGGTTAATGTCGATTATGTAGCAAATTGGTTCTACGTCGCCAGCAGTCTGGAGATTCTTCCAGAAGGACAGGTCGTCCAAAAGATCGCGGGATTTGTTGGCCTCATCCTCCATTTTCTTGCACCTTTTGCCTGTTCTTCTCTGCATCGACTTGAGCTTCAATAATTTCGTCCCGGTGCAGAATCACCGCCTAGAGGCAACTCTGCTGGAGCAGGCGCCGAATCATCCTCATTGACATTGATTGTGTCGGCGTTGGCCAGACAGTGAGCGTTAGGCAGCCCAAAAAGTAAGCCGTGGAGTGGGACTTTTTCTAATTTTCTCCTTCATGGAAGAAGTTCCACAATCTGCCTTTCGAAGCCATGGCGCGACGACGAGCGGAGACGAGCAAAGTTGCAATCACATTATGTAATGCGATCACATAACCCTTAATTAAGGCTTAAGAAAATTCCTCCATACTGTTAAGCCCTTAAGTTAAGTACGACTTAAGCCTTAATTTCACTTAACCCTTAGGTCTTAGGTAGAACACTGAATTCTCTTGGCCTCTCTAAGCAAGTGTGCGATGGGAGCGCCTCAGCTCGCAAGGTAAGCCATGACCTAGTCTAGTTTTTACCGCGGGGGGTGGATCAGTGCTATGGTATCGCGGAGTTTGAATTCACTGCGCTTTGCGTGGGACGCATATTTCATGGTATTTCAACATAGAGTGGGTTGCCTGATCTGTGTACAAATGTCTGTCTTTTCGGGATATCTAAAGATGTCTCAGAAATCAGGCAAACGGGACGAAGATTTCGGCGCGTGATTCCGCAATCAACTTTCAACAGTATTTACCAAATGAGGTGGAAATGGCCTTGTAATGCCCCCAAAATACAGTAATTAACCGGGAAGCGAAACAATCAGAGTGCGCGCGCGATTACGGGATCAATATGCCACCAATCCCTCCCGTTTTTGTAACGAATCTTCAGTATATCCTCCGGGCTACAAGATAGTCAAAAGGATCATATATTTATGTGTTGTCTTCGTTGAGAACGGGGAGGCTTTATTCACGGGGCCAAATTTGGCCAAACAACGTAGTAGCGAAACACCTCAAAACAGCGTGGAATGGCTCAACATCCCTCGCCCTCACAAAGGGAACAGTTGGAACGCTCATATTGGCTCTGAAGAGCACGAATAACTTCCTCCCAGCACTCCCTGGAGTTCTTCTGGGCCCACTAATATGAGCTCAGAAAATGGACCAAACAATGTGTCAAACAAACCGTCTTGCATCAGCGCAATATGGGTGTTCTGGCTAATTCCTTTTGCAAGACAGAGTTTATGAATGAGAGGAGTGGCCTCCTCAAAATTTGGGTCCATCTGCCCGGTCGAAGGTAGCGAACGGGGCGATGTTTCGCTTCTACGTTGTGTTTCGCTTCGGGGTTACAGTCACTAACCCACTAACGAAACGCTCAAGGGAGGCGGCAGTTACGTGAGCGTCACAACGTCAATTGGCTCGAAAGATCTATCTGGGATTGTAGATCTGCATCTGGACTACCTGTGTAGACAAAGAATTGTGCGATTACATGGTGTCGTCGTCGAGAACGAGTGCTTTCTTTCTGAGAGGCCAAATTTGGTCAAATAACGTGAGAGCGAAACACTACAAAATAATTGATTGAGCCTCATCCAGGCATCTTGGACATCCCGGATGTTGATATTCATATTCACAGACCTCAAACACCCGCTTATACTCTTCTTTACGCAGAGATGATCTTGACATGTCTGCACGGCATCATTCAGATCGCGTCTGACAACTGCGGCAAATAACAGCGTAAACAAAAATTGAATCGTGGGAGCGCTATCCGAGCTTTCCCGGGAGTTTTATATAGTGCACACCCCCCTCCTAAAATTTCAGCGTCGACGGAGGCCATTAAGTAATCAAACAAGCTGGTGTTTCGCTCTCACGTATCGTTTCGTTAGTGGGTTAGCGACTTTCCACAGCTTCTTGGATAGGTACCGAATGGGGTTCAGAAGGATCTTGTAGCATTTTAACAGCCAGGAGACTTGCACAAGGGGATTGCGGGTTTGGCCGAGGGACATTCAAACTCCGCGCATCAATTACCAATCAAATCATTTTCTCCTTCTCCTACTAAGTACATCACCAAAAGCGGAAGAGCCTGCCAAGGCCCGCCCAAGGGACTTGCGAGGGTCTCAAGGCCTCCCGAGGTGATCCCAGCCCTGGGAACACCTTCCAAGGGGGGCCCTACCTACTCTTGAGATCTGCGAGGCCTAGCGAGGGGATCCAGGGCTCGGGGCGCTAGCTAGGCCTAGTGGCCCTCCCAAGGGTATTCCAGGCATCCCTGCCCCTTGTACATATCTTGGAAGCGATTCAAATAACGAGAAAACAATTTTATTGCAAAGTACAGCGACACGGACAAGTAGTAGTAGCTACAGTGATCTAATAAATGAGACATATGTCAGGACGGCCGATACGGAATGAGTTGAGGACGTACGGGGGGGGGGGGGGGGGGGGGCAGATTACAACTAAGAGACAAAGGGCGGAGTCAGTAATGATACAATATGTAGACCGTGTCGACTTACTGCAGGGGGTCTCGGATGAATTGAATGCTATCATTATTTGCATGCTGCTAACGCCGCGTGAGCAAAGGAAAACACGGGGAGAATAAAGACTTACGAGTTTACGAGTGCGGGTAATTACCATTGCTGCCAACGCCGCGTGAGTCAGAGAAAAAATGGGGAGAATAAAATACGTACGAGTTGGCGTGCGGAATTATCATTAGTGAATTGCTAGTAACGCCGCGTGAGTAGGAGAAAGAAATCGAGGACGAGGAAAGACGTACCAGTTAGGGTGTCAGTCATCGAGAGTCGCTGAGGCCGACCTAAGTTGAGGTGTTGACTACCTCTGGGCAAGTCGGGTCGCAACGAGACAAAAGAGCGTGAGTCTGCCGGAGAATCAGATGAGGTAACAATGGAGATGGAATCGCACGTACCAGAAGTCGTGGAGAGTAAAAGGTCTGGAGATAGTATAAGTGGAGAAATCAATCAGAGCGGCAACATCTTACCTAGGCGGGAGCGGCGGGGACCTAAGAAGATGTGAGTAGGTGCGATCAGAGAGCGAGTGCACTACCTCTGTGTGCGAATCGGGTCAGACTTGGGTCGTCAAAAGAAAAAGGAATTTAAGTATCTGCCAGAGAATTAGAAGAGGTAAGAATGGGTAGGGGAGCGGAGCGCACTTACGAGGAGTTCTAGAGAGCAAAGGGTCGTGTGATAGCATAAGTAAGTCAAGACATCAGTCAGAGCCGCAAAGTCTTACCTAGACGGGAGCGACGGTGGCGGTGGCGGTGGACGTAGAGGCGACCTGCATTGCGCGGCGGGCAGCGCGCTGAGCGAGGACGCTGGTGGACGCGCTGGATGTTGCCTCCGCGGTGGGCTCAGCGTCGCTGGCGGCGTTTTGGTTGCCGAACACCATTCTGGAAATATTGGTAAGCCGAGAACTATTGATGTGACGAAGTACATTACCGCTGATACCACGCCAGAGTATCCTTTGTCCAGGGATCCTCCCCGTCGGCAAAGAGCTCGACGATGGAATTGAAAAACACTTCGTAATCGAACGAACCATCGCGAGGTTTCCAATCGGCCGTGGTGAGCATCGTGCGGGCCTGTCATTGATGAATATCAGGTTGTTTATGAAGTAAATATCATACCTGCACAACGGCGTACGCAATCATCTCGGCGTCGACCTTGAAAACACCGTGGAGTCTGGCGTTGCAGATGTTCGGCACTGCGCCGTCGAGACCAAATAAGGCGGAAGCGGGTGCAGTCCAAATGTGGCGAAGGGTCTGGACAGCGGTTAGCGAGGGAAACAACGGGAGAGGGAAGCAAGGACGCACCCGCAGCGTGAGATGACCGCGCAGGAGCCCGTTGTCCAAGTTCACGGAATCGTACGAGCCGTCCTCATAGAGGAACGAGGGAAACTTGTCGGCGGTCAGCTCGACCCTACCGGCGGCAACACGGGCGAGGAAGCTGGGTGCGAGCGCAAATTTAGACGGTGACTATGTGCGCGCATATGGAACTCACTCGTTGTTGCTTTCCACCGCCGGTACATCTTCGCCCTCCGCTGGCGGGGGATCCGGTGCGCTGAGGAAACAACATTCGATGGTGAGTATATGCGCCCATATAAACACTCACTCATCACCGCGGCGCTCCGGGACATCTTCACCTCCTGCTGCAGGCGGCTCCGGGGCGCTGAGCAGAAGAAGGGGATCAGATGAGTATAAGCGCGCAGGAAAAATACCTACGGCGCATTGGAAGACAAGAGCCCGAGCGGTGGAAGACGAAGACGATCGGGCCACGAGAGGAGCAGACTCCGCAGGACCGGGTGTCTCAAGCCACGATCCGACTTGGACTCTTGCTTGAGGACAGGAGGGGCCAGCGCCTGTGTTGCGGGGGAGGGGAGTACGTATGTGAGACAATGCTTGAGAGTACCGGCATCGGAGGTGCGCGCGCTTGTCGCGGCTTTCTGCATCTGGAAGTACATTAGAAAACAATAGAGAAATAGATGACGGCCACGCACCTCCTTCACCAGAGCATTCCACTTGTCGGGCTTGTCCTTCGCGTCAAGATACAACTGCTTGACGACGTCGAGAAGATCTGGCATCACTGAGAAAAGTTTGTCGAACGCTTTGACGTACGCCTGCTCGCGTTGGAATTCCCTATGGACCATCGGAGTCGTGGACGCAGTGGGAAAGAGGAGACTTACGACGCCGGGGTAACAATTGTATTCGATGGGTCGGGGGCAACGCGGGTGATCCAGTGGTACTCGGGTCCGTACGACATTGCCGCGCCGATGTCCATGTACGGGCTGACCGCGCGCGTGAAGTACTTGGCGGACGTCGTGAGACGATCCATCGTCGAGAGGTTGGCACTGTTAAATGTTATAAGACTCAATGAAGCACAAGAATGGGCCACTTACTTCTTTCCTCGCTTTCGCCGCTTGACTGGGGCTGGTTGGTGGAGACCTGCGAGGGCGGCATGCATCTCATCGTACTTGCGCTTGGTAGGAGAGGGGAAAGACGGGGCAGTAGAGACAGTTTGGGGGCGGGGGCGGGGGCGGGGGCGGGACCGAGGGCGGGGTCGATGGCGGGGTTGAGGGCGGGGCCAGGGCTGGGGATGGACATAGTGGTGGGAAGGAAGGAAGTGCCCTCGGGGTGCGCTGATTTTAAAGGCCCGCCGCGACCGTGACAGTCACAGGCACGTGTACAGTCACTACCGCGTTTATTGATTTTAAATCCTCGCGATTGGGCGCACAGAAGTCGCAAGAAATATAGAAAAAATTAGGGAACACCAAGAATACATCAGAGTACCTATAGTTCATCATACCCCGCAGACTCAATAATTTCCTCGTCGTTTTGGCCAGAAACAACAGGTTCCTCGGCATCGCCAGCAGCTTCCAAGTCCTCTTCATCCTCAGAATCGGGCGCGTCCGAGTCCGATTTTTTGTCCTCTTCTTCATCAGCATCATCCAATTTGTCCGGTGCATCTGGGCCTGGTTCCTCCTCATCATCTTCTCTGTCCGGCACTATTTCTCCATCGACATCAACGTCCATCTCGGAATCGTCGAACGTCTCAAGCGCGTTTGATTCGCGGAAACGCCCGTAGGAATGCGTGGACCGATGTCCGATCGCCTTGTCAAAATACCGCATAAACATGTCGCGGTCCACAAAACTGCAAGGTATTGAGTTTTTCCCTTCAGGTGCCGGAACAAATGCACTCACAAATTAACATAGTAATATGCATAGTCTTGGTCTTCGTCCTCGGACGGGCGTGCAATGGACCTGGGGAGAAACTCCGACGTACGGCCGTAGTGAAAGGCCGGGATGATGTGCGCGCCCCGGATTACTTCGGCTGGGTCCAAAAAACCAAAAGCCCCGCTATCTGCCGAATCGATGAATCCGAGGCGATGCAGCCGTTTCGCCTTCCAGCCCGCTTTGTACGATAAATCCCGCCCGAACCACCGAACCCAGAGAAATTCCATACGTTGAGGTTTGCTGCTTTGCGATCTTGGGCCTACGTGCCGGACTTCCGCATGGAAAATTCCAACGACGCGAGCGTACCAATACGGATGAGGCTCGCCGTCATCCTCGTCCTCGTGAGACAGGACCATAACATCAGGGTGGGTACGAGGATTAATGGAATCCTCGTCGCGCTGCATGTCATATGTCGTGTAATTGACCCGCATAATCTTGTGGGTATAAAGGCGGTCCCGGACGAACGTCACATCCAGGAGATCTTGCGGCGAAAACTGAGTCTCGTCGCCGTCGTACGAGAGCCCCAGTAGCCGGCTCAAGAGGTGTGTGCGTAATTTGGTTAAGAAATTCTAGATTCTCAGTCAGCGTACATTTTTTGTGTCGATTCATTGCTTACCTCGGCAGCAGGATCGTCAATCAGCTTCGCAGGGAAGCCCCAGGCATGTACGTGGGTCCTCTTCGACTCGGAGATGTGGTGATGTTGCCGTGGCGGAGTGCGCGGGAGATCTTCATTTTGGGGCTGAAGATTGTTCATGTCCGACGCGGGAGAAGTCGAGTTAGGTGCTGGTTCTTCTGCCTCATCCACGGGTGTCGCTGCAGTAGCAGATGCGGCGTGCATCCGCTGCTTGATCCCGCGGCACAGCCGCTGTCGACGCTCGTGGGTCGCGATTTGTTGGCTGAAGTTGCGTTTGTTGGTCCGGGCGTAAAATCTCTTGACGAGGCGATGCGCAAGCTCCCCCTGCGTTGATGGAGTCGTATGGTAATTTGATCATAGAGAAAGCAGGACAACTCACAATTTGTGTTGAGTACGAGTCCGTTGTACCTACTGTTGTTATGACGCTGGGGTAATCACCCAAAGAATGATATTTGTATGTCACCGTATTCCAAGTTTTGCGTTGCTTTTCCGTTGTGTTCGAGGTTTGGCCACGCGCCTTCGAGTTTCTACCGGCCGCCTTCTTCTGTGCATCCCGTCGAGCCCGTCGCTTAGACTCCGTAGGTAGCTCATATGTAATATAAGCCTCGCAGGTGGTCCGAATAAAACGGCGGGCTTGCACCCCGAGTTCCGTAGTGACACCCTTGAAACATCGGACGGTGGAGCTGCTGTGTAGTCGAAGTTTGGCGTACGCGTGCCATGTGGCGAGGGTGAACCACAGATCGAGGATTATTTCGTTGTGGGGCGACGGCAACAGACCTTCCAACGCTGGCATTAAACACTGGACGAAATTAGAAGGCTAGACTTTTTTCAAGGATCTTGCGCATACCTGCAGGATGTCTTCGAAATCGCGCGCCGCGAGCTTCTTCATCTCCGATACGTTGGCGTGGAAACGCCGTATTGTACTCCGACCAAAGGTGGGGATCTTGCGGAACCTCAGAAATGGTCAGTAAAATCGTTTCGGTGGAGACATGAAAATATACCTTTCGTCGAGCTTTCCGATCGCGTCCACTGCGTATGCCTGTAGGAGCCGTAGCGTGTGAATGAACAGGGACTTGACGACACCGAGCTCGACTTCATGCAGGAGGTCGGGGACAAACATCGAAAACAAATTGAAGCCGTATTCCGCCAATTTAGAGAAGGCGTTCTGATGTGCAAAGGCGGTGAGAATTATTTTACGAAAGTAGGTCGAACTCACTCTGGTAGAGACCCAAGATTGCGGCTTCAGGTTCTTGTTCACCGGTTCACCGGCGACGAGATAACCCTTTCCATATATCCAACCTCGGACGCGGTTAATCTTCTCCCGCCACCCGCTAGTGTCTTTGCGGATATTTTGACGGCGTTTCATATCGGCCTTTGTGCCCATATCCGGGATTTGGTCTTTTTCGATGAAACAGCGTGGGCATGGGCAGCCCCCGAAGTACTTGATTGTTGCGAGAAGAACCCTAGCAGCTGTTAGAATACAGAGGTAATACTGAGAGAGAAATATGAACTTTTCAGGATAATCTGCACCGTAAGTGAAAAACCTCGGAAAGATGCGCCGCTCAATCCCATTGTAACACTTGATGACGATGCCGTGCACGTATGCGTGTATAAACTCGGTAGTGAGGAGCATATCCCAGATCCCGTGCATGAGCTCCCGCTTCAGATGCGCGAGAACATCCGCCGACGGCGTAGCACCGAATAGATTTCGATAAAAGTCCTTGATGGAGTCTGGGAGCTGTAGAATGATTAAGGGATTAAACGAAAGACAATCTGTTTGCTTACAGAGGGAAAGTACGCCTGATGATGTCCCGCATTTGCGGTCGGCTTCGCGCGTATATATTTCGAGAGATTACCGAAGAAAGTGTACAATGGCCACAGCGACGCATCCCCGAAGTTGGCCAGATGTGTCGAGTCCGACCAGAACATGTAAGCAGCGATGATGGTCTCGAGGTGCGGCTCATCACCGCGCGGCAGGGCTTTATGGGCCTTCAACATGGCGGAGGAGGTGTAGATCTCGCCGTATAGGACTTTGTGTCCGTCTGGTAGTGGCGGGAGCCCGTGCTCATCCAGCGGGACGTCGACATCATCCAGCGTTGTATCGGGATTTTCGGGGTCGTGGGTGGGATCAAAGCGAAATTCAAACGGGGTGGTGTGGAATTTGGAGAAGGCGGGGCTCTGAAATGCCTCTGTCATGACATCCAGAAGAGGGCGGTAAAGGATCCCCGTGACCTCGAACTCGGCGGCCTCCGCTTCCGGTGTGCAAACTTTCGGAGCAGGGAGTTTTATTTTGACAGATCCGAGGGTCCACCCACTCGGCGGCTGTCCAGGGAGGGTATTCGCCTCGTCATCGAGTCGCTTGTTCTCTCGTGCCGCACTGAACCCTTGAAGGTGCATCCGATCAAAATCCTCCTGCAGGATAACGTCGTTTATGAGCGAGTCGAGTTCCGCTATGGATTTGAGGTTTGATCCGCCGTGAAACCAGGTCATCAAGCGAGCGGTTGTCGAGTTAAGAAAGGGGAACCAAGGGGGGGACGTCGGTATAGTCGGCGGACTCGCTGTTAGAAGTTCTGACGACCGGCACAAATCGTCGAGCGAAACTGAATCCTCTGGGTCGTGGGTCGGTCGATTGGGGAAAATTTTGTATACACCGTGCGCGTTCGGCTCCGTCCTCACCCATGTGCGAGGGAGAATTTCCGGAATTGTTGCATCAGGAATTGGTGGCTCTTCCTGCGGGAGTTCTGGAATCGGGGTGGGCGGCTCGGGCGGGTCATCTTGATATACAAATCTCGCCGGACGTCGGGTGTGGCGGCGGGGACGACCGTTAGGGCCGGGTGGTAGTGGGCTCGGCGCGCGCGGGGGTTCAGGCTGCGGCTACGCTGGGATATTAGACGAGTCCCATAAATTAATTGCCCGAAACGAATTTACCTCTTCGAAATAATTCTGTGGGGCTGCGGCGAGAGCTGCACTGGCAGCCTCAGCTTCAGCTGCAATCCTCGCAATCCTCGCATTTTCTTGCGCGACTGCTTGGGCAGTAGAGTGGGCCAAGCGCTCTTTTTTCGCGCCGCATTTGTTTAAATGTGCGCGTATCCCCCTGCCTTCGGAAAAGGAACCACGACAGAATTCGCAGATGGCCATGAATCGGAGTAAAGTGAAAATAAATAGAATAAAGATGACGCCAGGTTTCATAGATCAAGCGTAGAAAGGTGCCCGAGCAGCGAAAATTTTGGCGGAGTATGAGCCGTGGGCGCCGGGAGAGCCCTTGCGTGCCCGTCGGAAGTTGCACCCGAGGCTGGAAGGTCGCTGTCGAGGGGTTCCCAGGCCTAGAGACGCGTTGCAAAGACCTTGGTAGACGCGTCCAAGGCCTCGAGCTCCCTTGATTGGCCTTGGCAAAGTCACGAGGCCTAGCCACATTTGGACACTTTTGGTGATGACTAGTACTGCCAGCATGGCGACCTACTCTTCGTCGTCGTCGTCGCCAACTGTGAGCTCGACACCCTGGATGCCCTCAGAGAGCCACCCGTGGAGACGTCCGCCGCGATGCCCACATAGACACCCGAAGCGAGCGCGTCGTGCTCGGCCGCGCCGTTCCGCATGTGGTCGTCGGTGCCGGCGCGCGGCTGAAGGACTACCAGCTCGAGGGCCTGCAGTGGATCGTTGCGCTGCACGAGAATGGCATCTCTGGGATTCTTGGTGCATTCTCCCTTCCTTCCTTGGCCGCCTTTTCTTTTGATCACGTACCGCGTAGTCCCGCCCCTCATTTATTCCCTGGATCGCGCCCCGTACTCGCATCGGACACGCGGATCGACTCTTGTCAGGCTCGGCGCGTGCGCCCCGCAGGCCTCATTCACTGGCGTTTCAAGGTGCGAAACCTTACATGCTTACTCTAACCCTTATGTACTTACATTCTCAAGTCCCTGCGCCGGGCTCGCATACAGGTACGTACGCCCCCCTCTCTTCTCTGCCTCACGTCAGCACGTGCGTCGTCGGGAGGACGGAGCACGTTCCTTGCCCGCCTCTGCACGAGCGCCTACTCGTGCAGACCTGCGGCGGGTGTCGGGGCGGCGAGTCGGGTACGAAGCCAGCGCCCCGCGCTCCGCGCCCACGCGCTCGCGTGGTGAACGACGTGGCGGCGGCCGGGGGTGCAAGTGCGAGTGCGAGACGCCCGCGGTGCAGCGTGCGGAGGAGGAGCGCGGTGCGGGTGATGCGGGGAGCGCGCGCGGGGAGACATCGTGTCCCCGTGCTCGCGGGGATGCGGTGAGCGTGGCGCGCCGATGGGTGGTACGAGGAACAGCGCGGCGCCGGCGGTACGGAGAGCGCATGGGGGGAGGCGTCGTGTCCCCATACTCGTGGGGATGCGGTGAGCGAGGCGTGCGGATGGGGTGCAAATCCGAGGAGGAGCGCGGCGCGGGCGGCGCGGGGAGCGCGCGCGGTGAGGCGCCAAGTTCCGTACTCGCGGACATGCAGCAGAGCAGTTAGCGAGATGTGGGCGTGAGGGGACGGACTGGACGCGAACGAAGTCAGCGCGGGGAGACGATGCACCGGTCGATGCCGTGAGCGATGCGACCGCGCGTGGGACGTTTGTGCGCCGGGTGGGAGTAGTGCGAGGATGAGGAGCGCGGCGCGGGCGTTACGGCGATTGCGTGCCGCAAAATACCGAGACCAAGTCCCCGCACGCGCGAGATGTACACTCGCCGTGCCTCCCCGGCGGGCCTCCGCGCCCCTCCCGCGTCCTATTGAACCCAAATCGTTGTCAACGGCGGCACTTCTGGCGACGGTATACACCTCCCCCATCCCCTACCTCTCCCCAAGGGCCCCGCCCCGCCCATCGCGTCCGGCCTCCATAGGCGTGCATCCTCGCTGGATTCAGCGCTCTGTCCGGGATGGTGATCCCTCATGGTGCGTCTCTCGTTTTCTGCAGGGTGGGAATCGGATGCTCATCTTCTGTGATAACTTCCGCTGTATGTTTCTTTCGTCACCTATAATCTGATTCACACCACAAACCAGGATGATTTACTGGTACGGACTGAAATAAACTGTAAACCACTCGTAAATCGATTCGTTGGTCCCCCCATTTCTGGTAGCGCATCTGAAGACCGAGAGTCCGGGTAGAAGTTTGAGCTCGTCGTATACATGCTTCAAAAGCTGTATTATCGATTTGTGTTCGCATGTGGCCTTAGAACGGTTCCGTTTTGAGAGGCCTGCGACCATATGGCCGTGCCCAATTCGTATGCGTATTCTGCGACGCCCGAGTTGCGAGGCATATCGGCTCTCACAATATTGTTTTATTAGTAGAGGATCTCGACCCCGTCGAGCACGGGAAAAAGGATCATTGACCTTCACAGGAGCTCGGGCACGAATCGGATCCTCCTGCATAATATAATATACTTGACGAATCCCGGGTTGGAGGTGAGGACCATCTACCACCGAGCTTATCGAGCCCTTTAGATTCCCTCGCTTTATTAGAACGGCAGTTCAGCTCTTCTTCAAGTCAAATTCAACGTGGGATAGTTTCGCTTTCTTCTTTGGGGTTTGGTTAAAACTTGAAACTTGAGGTTCATAATTTTTCAACCATCCTCATAACTTGTACTGGTGTCGAAAACCTCTGGATCCTCCCAACTGGTCCACGAATCCCTCCCCCACTTCCCGCAGTCCACCCCATCTCGCTGAGACATCTGCATTGTGACTTGTCAGAGCTCTGCGCAGCTCTCGTCGCATTTGAATCGTTCGCCCAACCGTTCTTCAGCCATCTCACACACCCGGAACTCTTCGACGGCTTATCTGATGATAATGGGGACCCTGCGAAATGGAACGGCATCACTGCGCTCATCCACCTCCCCCACCTGGCAGTTGACACCCCCAATATCATCCCGAGCTGCCCTCATCTGCTCGAAGGATGTACATCCCTGCGTGCGCTGATCATCGTGGACGAGATGCCGGTAACCGACTTCCTCCTGCCGCGGGACAGCTTCACTCGTGAACCGCGCTTCGTCGTGATGCCTCTCAAAAACTACAGCGGAGACTGGCAGAGGGGTGTCCTCACTGGGAGGGACTACTGGGCTCGGGCGGACGAGTTCATCGCCAAGAGGATTTCCGGAGAAATCGCACGTGAGTTGGCCCTGGATCATCGATGAGCGTCGACCGAGTTCCTTCAGGGAGCGTCTACTCTTTGGTCGAAGAATTTAGGGATTCGGACGATTCGGAAAACTCCGACGGTTCGGACGACGCAGACCATTCGGACGAGGACAGCAGTTAAACACGACAATCTTAATAATTCTGATTCCCTCTGTCGCGACTCCTCTGGCTCTCTATTATTCACGGTGTTTATCATTGTTTCGCAAGAGTTGCTCAGCGCTCGACCATTCCTTAAGCTTCGAACGATGCATCGGCTTCGCGCCCGATGTAAACCCGGCCCTATATTTTAGCGCTGTCCACGAGATTGGGACGCCGAGACTGAAATACACCAAAACTATCGGGCCTCGTGGCTTGGCTGAGGCTAGGGTCTCACACTTGCACCGCTGTTCGAAGCTGGCGTCGACATCTACCCTTTTCCCATCGAGCTCCGAGGTACCATGGGCGCATTCGACAACCAGTTTGGGTGCGCATGCTAGATTTTGGTGGTTTTGATCTTTTTTCTCGTGCAGCTTAATCTCGATTCCCTTGTGGCTGGCGGGTATTCTCTGCGGCATCGTGGTCAGCCATGCCTTCACGTACTCCAAGATGAACCCCAAGGGCACTAATTCCGTGTATGTAGGTAGACCTCTTCCTATCCGCCCTCGGACTGTGTGCCATCGCCCTCGTCGCAGTCTTTGTCAACTCTTTCTGGTATGCATACGCGGATTCGCGGCGTAGCTGGCGTCCCACTCAATCTTTCGCGGCGAACTGTCATCTATTGGGGTATGCATGCAAAACATGTTGCGACCTCTTCACTCACCGGATGTCCTTGATTCTTAGGGAAATCAGAAGTAGGTAAATTGTCTTACCACATTCTTTCATCATCGACTCACCGCAACCACCGAGCCTCTCCACACATTGCGAGTTCCTCGTCTTATTATCGATGATGAATTCTGAGGGAAAAAAAGGACATTAAATTACACCTGTTATGGCTCGGGCCCGAGTCGAACGGGTACTTCCTGCAGAACTGCATACCTCCCCCAAATCTTCCTTAGTTCGTAGGTGTGGACCTTCCGCCACCAAGCCTTTCCTTGTTTGTGCAGTGCCTTGTTTTATTAGATGGCAGTTCAACTCTGGAAGCGGAAGAGGAAAAAAACTGTGCAACACTCTATCGCTCGGTCCCGATTCGAACGGGCTTCTCCTGCATAATGAAGAAGTGTCGGGAAATAACATGGTATGTATGTAGGCGTGGACCGTCCACCACCGAGCCGTTCCTTTCCTGATTTCGTCCCCCCATTTTTCGGAGGGTCCATCATTGTTAAGTTTAGATAATACAAGGCGCGGAAGAAAAAAGGTCATTGCGACTCGCCTATGGCTCGGGCCCGAATCGAACGGGCTGCTCCTGCCTAGCACTACACAAGATGTATATAATTTGCAGGTGTGGAGACCATCCACCACAGAGCCTTTCCTTTCTCGTCAAGCGCTTTGTTTTATGGAATGACAGTGCAACTCTGGAAGCAGAAGAAAAAAAGAGGGTGTCCAGCGCTTCATGGCTCGGGCCCGAGTCGAACGGGCTCCTCCTGCATGATTAAAAGTCATTTACGCCCTCCTGCATGTGGCAGGTGCGGACCCTCCGCTACCGAGCCGCTCTCAATCCCCTCAATTCCTTGGTTATACAAGTGAGAGTTGAGAAAGGCGGCTCGAGTGTAGTTGAATTTCGAAGCCACTTTTATTTCTTTTGGAACACCGGAGGAGAAACTGGCTCTGCTCAATAACCAATGGCTCGGGCCCAAGTCAAATTGGCTCCTCGTACGCGGTAACGTTATTGTTTATATGATGCAGTTGTGGACCATCCACCACCGAGCCGTTCTCAATCCCCTCGAGTCCTAGATTATACCTGTAACAAAGAAAAGTGTGGTTGAATTCCGGAGCACGGACGTTCAGTCCGGGCGAGCAATATTGTCCCTGGGATAGAGGCTTCTCCTTCACTCTCCACGCTTAAATGGTTAAACTTCGAGAAGTGGAGAGAGAAAAAAAGTACGCTTTGGGATACGAATGGCTCGGGCCCGAGTCGAACGGGCTCCTCCCTCATATTGAGGGAGAACTCGGGCTATTATGATATGTAGGTGTGAATCGTCCACCACCGAGCCTTCCTCTGCCTCGTTGGGTGCTTCAGTAAATGAGCATTCTGGGCGTTGAATGTGTCCGAGTCAATGGTTGAACGTTGAACTATCGGAAGACAAGGGCATGTGGTTCATATGATCTAGCTTAGTATTAATATTGGTCTCTCATTACCAGCCCGTGTCCGTGCTCACCCAAAAGATATCGCAGCGTAAGGAAAGGGACGAGAGATAGGGGCTGTGTGACGTGACGTGATGCGGTCGGAAGCGTCAATTTAAATTACAAATCAAATCATTTTTCTGTTTACCCCGCATGAAGACCCACTCATCGTCGTCGTCGTCGCCACCGGCGAGCTCGACGCCCTGGACACCCGCAGAGATGCCCGCGACGCCCGCATAGACGCCCGAAGCGAGCGCGTCGTGCTCGGCCGCGCCGTTCCGGATGTGGTCGTCGGTGCCGGTGCGCGACTGACGGACTACCAGCTCGAGGGCCTGCAGTGGATGATTGCGCTGCACGAGAATGGGATATCTGGGATTCTGGGTGCGTTCCCTCTCCCTTCCTTTCCCGCCTTTTCTTCTGATGTCCCAGCGAGTCGTGGTCCCGCTCCACAGATCGCGCCCCGTACTCGCCTCGGCCACGCGGACCGACTCTTCTCGTTACATTCTCAAGTCCCTACGGCGGGTTCGCAAACAGGTACCTACGCTCCCCTCTCTTCTCTGCCTCACGACGGAGCGCGTTCCGTGCCCGCCTCTGCACGAGCGCCTACTCGCGCAGACATGCCGCGCGTGTCGTCCCAGTGCAAGCGCGGCGAGTAGGGTAAGAGTCAGCGCCCCGCGCTTCGCCCCCTCGGTGGACGACGCGGCGGCGGCCGGGGGTGCAAGTGTGAGTGCGAGGCGCCCGCGGTACGACGTGCGCGCGCGGCCTTCGGGGGTGCAGGTCCGAGGAGGACAGCGACTCCTTGCGCTCGCGCGGGGGTGCAGGTATGAGGAGCGGCGCAGCGCGGGTGGTGCGGGGAGCGCGTACGGGGAGGCACCGAGTCGCCCTATTCGCGGGGATTCAGTGAGCGAGGCGCGCGGATGGGGTGCAAGTACGCGGAGTGGCGCGGCGCGGGCGGTTCGGAGAGCCCGCACGGGGAGACAGCATGTCCCCGTACTCGCGGGGATGCGGCGGGGATGTCGTGAGCGAGGCACGCGCGGATCGGGTGCTCGTCCGAGGAGCAGGCTGGCAGCGGGGCGTGGGCGGTGCGGGGAGCGCGTGCGGGAGGCACCGAGTCCCTGTAGTCGCGGACATGCAGCAGAGCGGTTAGCGAGATGTGGGCATGCGGGGATGGGCTAAGTGCGAACGAAGCCAGCGCGGGGAGACAGACGCACCGGGCGATGCGGTGAGTGATGCGAGGGGTGGGACGCTTGTGCGCAGGGCGGGGTGGTGCGAGCATGAGGACCGCGGCACGGCCGTCACGGCGATCGCGCGCGGGAAGATACCAAGTTCCCGTGCGGGCGAGATGTTGGGCGGTGGGCGTGCGCAGGTGTACAGCTCTGCGAATCGGCTGAGGCGTCCTCGGACGCGGCAGCGCCAGCGTGAGTCCCCTGCTCGCAGCATTCACGGTCGGGGCCCCCGCGCCGCGCACCGCTCGCGGCATTCGCGCCGACGGCTAGTCGGTACTTAGCGTCTTTATCTCCTCAATAGATTTCGTTTCTGCCTTGATTTGCGCGCAAGACTCAGCGCCGTGCTGGGGATAGCGTGTGGTGATTGCGCGTTGATGTTTCCGCAGCTGAAGGCGTGCATTGACATTGAAGCCGGCGTGAGTCGGGACGAGAATGACAGTGACACGAGCGCAGAGTTGTAATTAGTATGTGTAGTGGAACTGGAATTTGAAGAACTGACCCTTGCTTGAGCCGTTCTTTTCCTCATTTCGTCCTCTCCCTTCATCTGGAGTTTGGGCCGGGGTTAGTCAAGGGTTAGTGATTTCTGCGACAATTATGAAGTTCCAGAGACCCTGCTCAGCAAGGTAACGGTGGAGAGACCTTGACAGGCAAGAACCAAGCAGGAAGCCCTCCTTCCCGTTCCCGCTTTAACTGACCTTATCCCCTAAATCGGGTCCCAGGTTTACGTATTTCGCCTGCCATCAATGCACCGCCACGCTGTCTGCCACCTCACCGCCACGAAGATGAGCTCCAGATCAACAAAGGCCACCAAGACTACGGTCCAAGAGGCACTCCCATCTGACTCTCAAGCCCCACGGGCCGCCGACAACCCTCTGGATGCTGCGCCGCCAGGCTGTCTCCGCGCGCTGATGGGAACGCTTCGTCGTCGCAAAAAGAAGAGCCGCCCCATGAATGTGCCAACAAGAATCACTGCGAAGACACCGACACCCACTGCCGCCGATACAGCGTCGGCTGGGGTCTCGGAGCCACCGAAATCTCAACAGCCCCCGCACCTATCTCCAGCCTCCGCGGACACACCCTCCAACAGTAAAAGTTCCGTGACTAATGTTGATAATCTCGCTCTTGCGGTCAACCTCATAGAGAAAATCGCGAACATCGTCGACAGGGTCCCTTTTGCGGCTCCCGTTGCCGCTCTTGTGTCGCAGATTTTGAAAATCTACAAGGTGTGTTAGATAATCGAGAAACTCTCAATATTTCACTTATATTCCTCAGGACGTCAAAGAGACCCATGAGAATAGAGACACCCTCTACGGACGGCATACAAAACTCACTGGAGATCTCCGCGGGACGGTTTTGCGACTGGAGGCGAGCAGCTACGTCGAGGGTACAGGGCGGCTGAAGGCGGACCTCGAGGAATATTTTGAGTAGAGTTTTCCTCGTGCCTCAGATGGTCTCGAAAGAGCTCACAGCCCCTCCAGGCTACTCAAGAAGGCGTCGGCACTAGTTTTCGAATTTGATGCTGAAGGCGGGTTCAAGACGACGTTGACTCATGCGCAATGGACAGCAAAATTTACAGGCCTTGAGCGCGACCTGGATTCATTCGCACTCCGCTTCAATGTGAGTGAATTTCATCCGCAATCCATGTTATTATGTACTGATCTCTCTGCTAGTTCAAGCGTCTGATCGATCTTCAGATAGGCCAGGATGGAATCCGGAAGGCACTGGACCAGGTCCAACTCTCAGCGTCAGTTCAATGCAAGTTACATTCTGTATGATATGGAAGCTGAATTGAATCCAGTCTCGCTGAAAAGCTTCGCAAATGGCTTCAATCCCCTCCCGATATGTTGGAGAAACAAAATGCAACACAGGCACTCCATCAGCCGGGAACGGGAGCGTGGTTCTTGAACGGTCGCCAGTTCGCCGAATGGAAGGAGAATCCGGGAGCTCTCTGGATTGAAGGACAATGTGAGTTGCCGCTGCAATGCCACGACTCAGCGAACTCATTGATCACAGCTGGTGCGGGCAAGAGTGTGATGAGGTAGGCTCACTAGCGCAGTGTACGAAATCGGCTGACAAAATCCCACCAATACAGCTCCACAGTGATCCGGGAACTATTCGAAACTCGATCGCGGGCACCCGCCGCGTTTGCGGTGGCCTATTTCTACTTCGACTTCAGGGATGAGAAGAAGCAAATCGTGGAAATAATGCTTCGGTCGACCATATTGCAGCTGTCCGCACAATCTCATGATCCATACGGGGCTCTTGACCTGTGGTACGAGGCATGCAATGGCCAGACTCTTCCACCCTATCTGAATCTCCTCGAGATTCTGGATACACTACTCTTGGAGATCGGTCGGACTTATATTATCCTCGATGCACTCGATGAATGCAAGGATACAGATCTGCAAGTCCTCCTTGGGTTCATTTCGAGGCTTCGAGGTGCGAAGAAAACCGTTGAATCTCCTCGTCACCAGCCAACCCCGTGTCGAGTTCGCGGCCGCCTTCAAAAATTTAGTACACATTGCGCTCAAGGTCGAGAGCAATCAGCAAGACATCACAGCATTCGTCACCAGCGAGCTCAAGTCCAATGACCAGTTGAAACATTGGACAGAGCATAGCACGGAAATTACTAGGACAGTTGTCGAGAAAAGCAAAGGAATGTGAGCAACTTGTCCGATTCATGATCTTTGCCACCCACTCATTAGACCTCGCAAGGTTTCGCTTGGCTTTCCTTCTCCTTCTAGAGCTGTCGAAATTTAAGTTCGCCGAGGAGCCCAACCCAATACTGGAAAATCTCCCGGAGGGCCTTTTTGAATTCTACGACCGCTTCCTGGGCTCTATTCATCACACAGCGGTGATGCACGTGGAACGGGTCCTGCGCTGGCTCCTCTTCTCCGCGAGGCCTCTCACCCTGCCCGAGCTCGAGGAAACCCTTGCGTTTGACTTCTCGGACCCACAGAATTATGTGTACGACCCAGCGCGAAAGCGCGGACATGCAAACACGGTGTGTGGGTTACTGCAAGGACTCATCACTGTCAGCGCGGCCCCCATGCGGCAGCAAACTCACCCTGTGGTAACCCTCTCACATGCATCAGTCGCGGAATACCTCATGTCCCGCGGATTCGGAGAGAAGACGATCAGCAGGGGAGAGTCGCACACATTCATCGCGCAAACCTGTGTGGGCTACCTCCTCTACTTTGCCGACCATCCCCTCAGCCAGGAGACAGTCCTCAACTATCCACTGGCGTCATATGGGGCAGAGCATTGGAGTTATCATTTACTCCGCTCCCACGATCGGGGAATGCTATTGACCTCCACAATGTGTCTCCTCAAGAGCAGAAGTCCCCAGTACCTCGCTTTGAACTACCTCAACAACATTTGGGTCTCTGGTCAATCGTGGCGGCAGCGCCTAGACCGGAAGCGCGAATGCCCATCGCCCCTGTCTATGTGTTCCCGAATTGGATACATCGATGGAGCGCAGTTTTTGCTCGATCACGGTGCTGAAGTCAATGCAGAGGGTGGCGAGGCGTTGCGGGCGGCATCCGAGGCAGGTCAAACTGAGACGGTCCGTTTCCTCCTCAAGAATGGTGCGCAAGTTAATGCAGCAGCTGGAAAATACGACGACCCGCTGGTCACGTTCTTTTTACCCGAGGACCCATACGACAACGCACTGCAGGCAGCATCCGCAGAGGAACACATGGAGGTCATGAATATTCTACTCGAGGCAGGCGCGGATGTCGGTGCGGCAGGTGGATATTTTGGCAACGCACTGCAGGCCGCAACCTATTGCGAAAAGACAGAAGCTGTCCAGCTCCTGATTGAGAAGGGTGCATACATTAAAGTCCCCAAGGCATCAGCAGCGTATTCCGCACAACACCACAACGCATACTACACCTCACCACAAGGTGCACCAGGTACTCCGAATGCATTCAATGTTAACGGCGTCCTGTGGCCCGAAGACACCCCACAGTATGAATCACCCTACACGATGTCTTGGATACCGTTGACCCCGCGACGACAACGCAGGAATTCGTGGCATGCAACAGCGCTTCCGCCGAATTCCCAATCCTCCTTCTTCATCCCCGGGCATAAGAAATCCAAATCTTGGGGCAATGCCGGCGCATCCGTCCACTCATGGGTCAATGCAAACACAAACCCGGACCTCAACATCAGCCTCCAAACAATGCCGCTGTACACACACCCGTGGCTCAATGGTGACACGCCCTCCCCCGAGTTCCACTTCGACCTCGCCCCCGCCGAGTTCCTCCCCCTCCGCCTCCTCTCCGTGCACCCGCCGCAGAGCACCCTCCTCAGCCCCGCCGAGATCAGCGGGGACGCGTTCCATCTCCCGCTCACGACGCTGCGCATGCTGCACCCGCGGCTCCCATTCTGGCCTGTCGACCTGACGCTGGCCGCGAGCGCGACCGTGCAGCCGTTCTCGCTGGGTGATGTGCTCGTCGCGATGCACCGCGTGCTGCACCAGTCCATCACGCCCTTGGAGTGGAGGACGCTGAGCGCGGAGGACGCGGAGCGCGTGACGTACGCGTATGTGCAGCGCTGCCGGGCGCAGGCGTTGAAGAGCGGGGTGTGGCCGGGCACCGTGCGCGTCGAGGGCGTGAAGCGCGTCGACTTTCTCCTCGGGAAGACTGTGTTCAAGGGCCTCAGGAGGTCGCCGGACGATCCGGAGGAATCTGTTCACATTGTGACGGAGTAGGTGGGTGGTGCGCAGGGTGACGTAGTTAGGAGGTAGTGGAGCTTTCAGCGGTACGGAGGTTGACTTGCATGCATTCGTTCTGTCAGTTGCATAAATACATTCCCACCTAGTTGCGCTCATGGACACTTTTCTTCATGTATATGTCCCAACTGTATGCGCATAATGTTATAGAAATTCAGTTGGAATCCGTGAGCTCCTGGTTGGAATGCGTACTGATTGTGATGAATCTGTGCGGGATCGTCAGAGGGAACCTAAGGGCCGGCGAATAAAGTGCACAACAACAAATGGAGATTCGCTACTGTTGAAGGTGGTCGCGCTATGCAATGAAGTCGGGTCGTTATAGATGCATCACAGTGTCCCTTTAATGCAGATAAAGACGCCGTAGTCAGGAACGGGGGACGCGAAGATGAACATACGCGATGGTAATATCTACCGACCGCCACAAGATATTCGTCTTCCTTTGAGGGGCCTACTGGAACAGAGTCAAGGGACCAGTGTACTCCTGTATAAGAGTCGGCAAGGTAAACGGTGTCAAGGGCTATCGCTTCAAGTTGTGGAATTTGTGTGTGGAAACTGGAGCCTCGGGGTCGCCCACTGTTGTAGTAGGGAGATGTCCCCGGAGTGCGGTTCGGGATGGGTCAAATTAAAATGTGAGAGTGACGGAGTGGTAGTGTGGGAAAAGGTAGGAAATGAGTAGGTATGTTGGGAAAATGAGGTAGCGTAGGTTTTGGGAACAAAAATGGGAAAAGAAGTTTCGGTAGCAAATTGTGCCGCTGGCGTGTGGCCTGAGAACAGAGCAGGATAGCAAAGAACAGTTGCAGAAGGTACGGTTTGCCGGAAGGACTCGGATGGATTTGAGAAATCCATTGTCTGTCGGCAACCTTTGGCCACCTTCCCCTTCGTGATATGACTGATTCATGTCACCGACACGCGTCAGCGTGACACTCTCTGCTCTGCTCCGTCCTCGTTCACTCACTGACAGCTCTTGTTGCTTGCTCGTTGCTGTCGCGGCGCCACTGCCACTGCTGATAATGCACACCAAAGTCGACCCGCCACCCACCCCAGCCTTGTCGCGCCCGTGTCCCACTCAGCATGAAAATTGCCGAGATCATCGACAGGACTGGGATCAAAGCCGTCGACGACCTGCTCTTTGCCTCTCGCGACGCGCTGCTCGGTTACCGCAACGGTGTCACCTCTGCTGTCACGGCCCTCTCCTTGCGCGGCTTCCTCTCTGGCCTCAGCACGGTCTTCAGCACGGTGGCAGCACACAACCTCATGAGTGGTGTTATGATCCAGGAGGTCGCCGCGCTGCATGTAGCGCTGTCCCTGTCATCTGGAATTAGTGTCAGTACATAGATCACGACCCTCTGAGTTTTTCTCAGTGAGATTCACGGTGATCTGGTGCAGCGGTTCGCGGCCGTTGTCGCGGAACGCCGACCATCCATCTCTCATCCTACAACAATCTCATTGGTCCATTGGGAGTGGTGCTTCAGATTCCTCCGCAATACATGTGAAGCCACATGCGTGTCGCGGGTGCGAATCCGCACCTAGCGTGACATGTGTAGCTGCGCAGTGTTGGAGGACAGCAGTTATGAGACTAGTTTGGCCACATACGGATTGGCCTACGACAAAGATCGCGAGTGAGAAGTATATCTTCTCCTTGTCCTGTGTGGAAGCACCCGGGGAGCTCTTCGGTGGATAGGCGCACGGCGCGGATATTCAGAGTCCAAAATGGTAGGCGTACAAAAGTTCTTTGAATAGTAATGCTTACATCTCACCAAGTTGTTGAACGTATCAGGATAAGACTCAAGGGTGCAGAAGAACAGTGTAAAGCATAAAATTCATTTCGTAAGATCCAGAAACGTGAATATAATCTATTATTCCTCTTCTTCGTCATCATCGCCGACTTCCAGCCCAAGTCGCTGGCAAAAAACATTGCAATCATGCTGATCCCGCCAGCGTACGATGCCTGCTGGGCCGTAATCTCCGACCCCGGTATTTCTGTAACAATGAGGATGGTGAGTCTCGAACTAATAGAAACACGTACTCGTCTGGTGAGTGAGTCATCAAATCGAAGATGATGATTCCCATGTTCTTGTTGCTAAGTCTGCCCGATGAACCTGTGGAGCAGACATTACTCAGTGAGATCTCCGCAAGATAGTCTCGATGCACATACCTTGTACATCAGCAAAGAGGATGTCGCCCCCGCTGGCCTGGAATGCATAGTGGACGAAAGCGGACAGAGTGTGTGCAAGCTGACCAGTGCCCGCCGGGTGTTCCATGGTGCCGGTATAATGGGTCACTGCGGCGTTACGGAGGGGTTCAAGCAACCAAATGATCTTCTTGGTCGGGGCAGGCTCCGACCAAGAGGTGGGCGGTAACGGAATCCCGGACACTGACCTCTCCTTTGACCCCCCCTCAAACTGGTCTCCGGGGTCTTGGCTTGGCAATTCGACAGGATTTAGCTCGTTTTCGCAAGCCTTTTGAATATCTCCCTAGGTTGGCCTCCAATTACATTTAAAATTGTGGCTACCCCCCCATTTTCGCTCGTTCTGAGTCGATTTGTCTCCTCAGAATTTCGATTGCATGCGACCTTAATTTATGGCGAGACAATAACTTTCAGCGCTCCCAACTCTCCGCGCTGATGAGATCAAACATCTACCGCGTTAGGGTGAGAGTGATGTTTGCCGGTGACTGATGTGATGTCACCCCCCTCCCCCCCCCCAGTATCCGGGGTCCAAATGTTTGCGCGGTCTGTGTCGGGAACTTTGCTACCGCCCACCTCTTGGCTCCGACTCCCATACCTCCGACGTAAGACCTGAAGCCGGGGAGGGTTTTGCGTCCCCTTCAACCACCTCCTGAGCAATGCGGCACTGGGTGATTTCGAAGTCTGCAGCATGGATCAGGAACTGTGCATGAGTCAACGAAAGAGGGCTTACTCTGGGCAGTAACCAAGTTGATTTCTTCTGCTGCGGTGCGGAAGGATTTCAAAAACCAGCGAGCATTCTCCGCGCGCACCAGCTCGGACTCGAGATTTGTGGCGTTCTCTTCCAACGTGACTTGATCTTCGCCCCGACCAGTCTCGAAAAAGCGCTTTGCAACGAATTGCTCGTCGCCGATAGACAGCTACAAGTACATGAATACTGAAAGTACAATCTAGAGGTAAATCAAAATACCTTATAGCAGTGCTTCATCTTGCCACTGTGAAAGATCTCGTTGGCGATCACGGCTGCTTCAGTTGTGGGAGTAGCAGTGTCGGACCAGACGACCTTTACATTGCATTTCTCGTGATCAACTGAGATTGTTGGAAAGAGCAGAGCAATGGCGGTGGATTTGGCAGGATCGGGTCCGGGAAGCTGACAGACGAAGCTCGTTCCAATGCTGCCGGAGACTGGAAGAATGTGAGATCAACCACATGGAAACTGAAGTGAGACTCACTCCGCGGACGTTTGGAAGGTGCCTCAACTTCAGCAGGGGCCTTGCCTGCCACCGACTTGCGCTTCTTGACAGATGAGATTGGCCCCGATTTGGAGCTCTGCATAATAAGGTCAGCTATATGTGCGCAAATCTGAATAAAAACACAATCACCACAGCCCCGGGTCCTTCGCCATCCATCCAAAGTTCAATGGCAATAACTTTGCCTTTCATTGATGCCGCGTGTTTCGGCATCTTGGTGAAGTACGCCTCGTGATTTCCAGCATTTCTGTGAACTTGATAAAAGTCAAGAACAGCCAGATGCTGGGAGTCTGGAAGAGGGTTTTGATTGCCGTGAAAACGAAGCTCGCTCTCATCCCTGTGAATCAAATAAATATGAGCGGGTATATCTACATGAAAAGAGGATGTAATTTACAGTACCAACGGAAAAATGTGCTTCTTGAGCCAAACATTGTTCCACCCAACAAGGAGATCACCGGTGATTTCTAGATACAATGTCAGCATAATCGGGACCGCACTGACACAATGCATTTACCACTCATCGGTGTCTCAGGTGCGTACGCTCTCGATGTTGAGCCCAGTCGATGCTCTATTTTGGAAACAAGGCGCGGTTCCGCATAGACCTTGATACAATCCGCATCGTTGTATCCAACATTTCGGAATTGATCGAGCGCTGCAGTATTGAGTTCCAGCGTAGGCTGCACCGGAGTAGCCGCAAGGGCATTTTGTTTGGGTCCCCGGTGGAGGCGCACATTGAAGGCATTGCCCCGAGCAGCCTGGGCCACTTGCAAGCCATGGTTGATCAGGCCTGCAGCAGTCAGTGCTGAACGTGAACGATACTGAATCAATAACTGGAGACTCAAGATGTGAATTATTCACATACCATTCTGATGGCAAGGGCCGCACTGATCAGTGAAAGGCAGGCGCTTCCACGCAACACCACACGTCATGCACTGGAGAAATTCCTGTAGACAGATAAGGATCGCCACAACAATAATGAATGAGACTGGGGAACATACTAATGCTTTCGAATACTTCTCAGATTTTGGGTCCAAGCTATCCAGAAGGGTACATTTCTGGCATAGACCATCAGATGTTTTCCCCGGAAACATGATACCACAACCCTCCCCGGGGGAGTCATTGCAGCACTGAGGATGGAGTGTATCGGGAGGGGCGCTGTCTGTAGTAGACATTGGATAAAAGATGAGCTGATTGAAAGTACAGATATCTGGCTGAATTTATACCTAACTTTTTGCGCTTTGGCCATCGAATCAAGAGTGTGCTTTGCGCGATCACCAATCAAAAGAAAGCGATGAGTTCAGAGTTGCACTTTGAGCGATCACAGCCACGGTAACCAGAAATATATGAGTTTGACGACCAGTATTGACGTCTTTGATTGGTGTGCTCAGACCGAGACGCTTTGGAGAAACAGCAATCAATTTTGAATTGATTTCTGCTCCTCCGAATCGAGAATGTGCCTTGAGCAGCTTGGAGGGATGAAGTTCCACGAGATTAGTCGACCAATGAGGAGGCCAAGAAGCGATTACAAGCTCTACGAGTCAAAGAGGTGCAACCAAAGCTGCAGAACCAGCAAAGAGTAGAGAAGGGAAGCACAAACCCGATGGAGGAACACGGTCATGTGGTTCATTCATTTAAATACTTGCAGTGCTCGCCGCTCCTCCCTCACCTCTCATCCTCCCTACCAGCACATTCAATTCAACCCTCAATGGCGGGAAACCCGCTGCTCAAGGGAAAGGACAAGGCAGCCAACAATTCGAAGGGTACCAATGGCGCAGAAAACGGAACATGTAAGTCCAGTTCGCTCCACTTGGCGGCATCCCGTGAATGGTTATTAGGGCCAGAGGAGGACGTTCTGAGAGCATCGCTCATGGAATATGCTCGGAACGCCTATGCTCTAGACGTCAGAATGCAGAAATTGCAGGAACAGCATGGACTGACCATTGGGTACACACATCCGTATTTTGCTTCTAACAGTTCACCTGAATCTCTCCAAGGAAAACACTATTAAAAAAGCTCAACAAGTACTTCAATTTACCCTCTGTGCGCAAACCGCTTCCCCGTGAGATCGCCGACCAGCAAATACTGAATGAGATGGCTGACGACGCTAATAAATACCGCGGTGCCGCTACTGTGCAACATCATCTCGCAATGGCTGGTTACAACATACCTCGGTAAGTTCCTCACATTTACAAAGGTTTAAGCTGTTAACTGTATTATAGTCGCATTGTTCGAGAGACAATGCTTCTAAACGATCCGGATGGTGTCGATGCTCGATATCCTGGCCGGAAAAAGATCAAACGAGCCCAACTCAAAGTCCACGGAACATGGCAAGAAATCCACTGCGACGGCCATGAGAAACTCGGTGCTCTGGCACTTCGAATGGGTGGTGTTGGACTCCCAATTTACGGTATGAAGGACAAATGGGGCAGTGAGATTCTGTATCTCTCTGTGATACCTGATGACAGACATTCCGATGTCATTGGGCATGTCTTCCTAGACTTTATTGAGGAGTATGGAGGTTCGTTGGATATGTCTCACTCTTGTATTCTATCACCAACAACCTCTCTAGCGATTCCCCAGCAAATTACAGTGGATAAAGGCAGTGAAACCGGCCACATTTATGCGATTATGACTGGCTTGAAGTATGTTTTGTGTCTACTTCTGGTTACCCAGTCTAACGTGGAATTCACAGAACCGCCTATGCACCAGGGATTGATTTAGGGCGCTACCCTTCCTTCGTAGCCCTGAAGAGCACCAACAACACCCCTATTGAAAGTCTCTGGCACTAGTTTCAGGACCAGTGCGGCAAGAATCTTTACCTTCAAGTCACGAAGGGGCGCGATGAAGGCATATTCAACCCGAATAATTCGATTCACGTGTATGTTACACGTGTATGAGCTGTTATTCCGACTCACCGCTACGAATCCAGACTTCTGTTCAATTGGTTGTGGCCACCAATCATTCAGGGCGAGCTCGACCACTTTACCGAAATGTGGAACTCGCATGTTATTCGTCGGCAGCGCAACAAGTTAATGCCATCGGGAGTATCTCCAAATGAACTTTATTCTCATCCAGAGCACTACGGTGGTCGCTGCTTTGCTATACCTGTTCCCAAGGATGCAATTGATGCTTTGAGGGGTAGCATTAAACTTACACGGAAAGCAGCGTTGACCTGGGTGCCGGAGGAGTTTGACACTATAGCGGCGCAGGTTTATGAAATGTTAGGCTCGCCGGAATGTTCCCCAGATACAGCTTGGACTCTTTTCTCGGAAATGGCTTCGGTACTGCGTTGATTGTACATAATTTAAACTTGTTTATGCAGATTGTGCTTGATCTATTCAGTGCCTCTGTGCGGCGAGGGGCAGGGGGAGTGACTTGGCACGAGGGTGTGGGTGGCTGGAGAGTTACAACAAGGTGTTTGCACTGAACACGTATGGCGCGCGCGGGCCCGACGGCGTACAATGTGATCAAGAAGCAAATCCCCGAGGTGTCCACGCTGCCGCCCATCCCGCCGTTCGAGTTTCCAGATGGTGGAGCGGTGTTTGGGACCCCAGCGCGTTCGCCGCGGAGCACTGAATCGGCAGCAGCGAGAGCAAGAGCAGATGTTTGGTGTGGCGGTGGAAGTACCTGCGAGCCGCCCACGCACAACGGGGTGTGAAAACCACACGAATTTCTGTGTGTGCGGCATGCAAGTAGGGAGCGGTGGCGGTGATCAAGTGTTGGCTACGACACAGGCGAAGGATTGAACACGTTGAAAGATCATCCCGGTCGACAGTTAAGTTGCCTACTTGCACTTTCCGTGTCCTTCGGGGACAGAAACAATGCAAATAGGTGATCAAGATTTCAGGGCCAGGAGAAATTGCCGCGGCTGCCGCGCACTGCCGCGGCACTGCCGCGGCAATGCCTAAGCCTAACTAAGCCTGACTAACCGACTTCGGGACACGTTAAACTCCACTTGTAGAGTAGATTTAAGCATCCAATGACCACCTAATGTGGTTTAAACCTTGAATGAAAGGTTTGGTGTGTGAAAAATCAACAAACATAGCAGAACATTGGAATTCCTCTCCCACATTGGTACGGGAGACTAAATGCAACATAGGAATGACTACTAGGGTGCTCTGCGGACCCTTTAGAATGATTTAATCAACACTTCAGACTCATGTCCATGCGCGGCAGTGCCGCGGGCAGTACCGCGTCAGTGCCGCGGCACTGCCGCGGCAACACAGCCACCGGGTAAAGTGACGCGGCATTGCCGCGCACACTTTCCCTCCTTTCACACAGCTCCTCCAGCCCATACTCGAGTTCATAAAAGGTTTCCTACTCTAAGCACACTGTTTGGAGTCAAAAATGTCCGAATTGAACAACACAAAAACCTCGATGGGTCCTCAGCTCACAAACTCAGTCCATGATGTCTCGATCATTGCCTAGAGTGGGATATCTTACAGTGACATGAGCACTTTTGAACCAAGAGTCAATCTGCAAGGAGATTTAATAAGGTGTGTGATTGAAGACAGAGTTTAGGGACGCCAAATGTAAAGTATGCTGAAACTCACAACAGCGGCTTCAATTCTTCTGTTCGGTACAGCCAGTAAATTTAACACTTCCTGGCACCAATCACAACACATCAGGTTGGAAAATGGAATCGAGTCGGGGCGGCTACACAGTCAAATACACACAATTCAAGAAACATGTCAATTCGGACTCACTGATTTTCAACTCGGTACGGCGGGATTTAGGTTAAGTCTGTGCTCACAGATGCTGAATTTTAACTCAACAAATTCACCTGCCCTTTAAGCCGCATAACGGCGATCTTGAGCCACTGGAAACTAAAAATGGCTGGGAACACATCTCTTGTGCATGTCGTGTCGTCGCTCTCAGGTATTGCAGACATTGAATCACAATTTTGAAAGCAGAGCTAGGGTTTTGGATGCACATTAGTCAAGTGATGATTTGCTCTCGGTAGAACACATGCCACGCAGCGAAATCAAAAATTAAACCTCACCTGAACTTGACTTGGCAGTGCCGTATCAGTGCGGCGGCAAACCTGTAAATTCACCTGGCTGCAACAGAAGTACGTGGAGGCAACCTTTTTGATAATACCTTGTCCTCTCACACACTGCGAGTCCTGAATGGCACATTTACTGAAAATATTGTGTCCCACCCACGCTAGGACCCATACATAATTCAGACTTCAACATTACTGGAATCCTAACCTAATCGGTGGAAAGTAACTCCATTCGATGGATCTGATAATTCTGGACTTACATTGGAGGGGGGTCGCACCCCGATGATCCATTGTACACATCCCAGATCCGCGCACCAGTAGATCACAGGTGTGCCTTAATGTACTGAGATAAATAAACTGTCCTTCAGTTAAGAACAAGAAGAGTGGCTTCCATAATTCAACTGGTGACCCGACTCGCCCCTGCACACCATGTCGAACCAACCAGATGATATCTGACTTTTAAGTTTAATGGCAATAGTCTACTCAGACTCAACTGGAATTATATAAAGGAGCAATGGTTTGCCTCTAGATCTGTGCTGGTGGTAAGATACAACGGCTAAACTGCCCAAAATTCCTATCGATGCATTAGGCCGAATAAACACCCTGAGAGCTTGCTTCTTGCGTTCGGAAATGTTGTGGAGGTAGAGTAGAAAAAGATATGAACCAAGGTGTTTGACTTGTGCAACTGCGCCTGAAATTTCTCGCAAACGTGCTGAAGATAGGCGGTTGAACCGAGAGACTTGATCATTAATCGAGCCGCACAGGGACCTCAAAATCGTGAGCCGCTGGATGACAATCACTACTGTCCTTTTGTATTGTTGTCTTGGGCCGCAATTTCGTACCCCCGCCGACCAAGTTGAGCCCAAGTGTCGGTAAGCATAAGTCCCAATAACCAAATTTTCAAGGGGCGGTTTTCCCATCCAATGATGTACTGACAATATTGAACGGTTTTAGAACTTGATTCTGACTGGAGGGGTGTCTGGTGAAAATTATAGGCCGTGCGGTAATGCCGCGTCAATGGTACAGCCACCGCCGCGTCAATGCGCGCCACTGCCGCGGCAGGTTGTGGCCGGAATAAGTGCTTCCTCACCGGTGCTGTAAGTCGACCTACCGCCCTACCTACCATTTATTCCAACTTGTTGACTCCGGCAACCTGTACTTAAAACATCTCCTGAACATGCAAAGATAGGAGGTTCAACACCTGGAGAGACTTGATAATTCATGTGGAGGTGGTTGAGGTGTGAGTAAGATCTTATCCAATTGAGGCTTCAGATCCACGGTGGACCCAGAAATTACACATATTCCATTGCGCCACAATCAATCCGCCACCGTAACAAAAATCTGAGTGAGATACATGTGGATTATTTCCAGTCTTTGCAATTCAATGGCCGAGTTTTTGGTACGAGGACTTGAATCCGACAACTATGTGCATGATAACAGCTTAACAGATCATATCAGGGGGCTCAATTGGGCCGCGATTCAATGTTCTAGGTGAGAAATACTCAACAAGAGCAGTAGTTCACTCGGTTCAAGTCCAAATGACCACATTTTCAGTGAGGGTTTTTTCGGTCCAAACGATGTATTGAGCTTAGAAAACCATTCCATAACTCGCACTTTCAGTGGGGGAGCGCCCAATAACAAGTTAAAGGCTGCGCGGCACCGCCGCGGCAATAACACAGCCACCGCCGCGGCACTTTTACCCAGCCCAAGATTTCACCGCACACGCGGCAGGCACGTGATGGAGAAAAACGCACTGAAGCCTCAGTGAAGGTCGCAGGCTCGCAGCAGTGCGGATTACAGGCTTGAGGTGGAACAGGGAGGACACGGACAAGACCAAAAGGCTGGCGCGGCCGTGCAACACTATAGCTTCAATGGGCTTGGCGTGATGTGAGGGAGGTGTTCTGGTGCAGTCATAAGTCAGCAAGGTATTTGTGCCTCAGCCGTGTTTGTCCGCGGCAACGGCGCCGCGACAGCGAAGGAGGTCGCCGGAGCAGAGCGTGATGCGTGTCGGTGACATCAATCGGTCATATCCCGAAGGGGAAAGTGGCCAAAGGCTGCC
The DNA here is from genome assembly GCA_029204335.1 of Mycena vulgaris. Classification (NCBI taxonomy): domain Eukaryota; kingdom Fungi; phylum Basidiomycota; class Agaricomycetes; order Agaricales; family Mycenaceae; genus Mycena; species Mycena vulgaris. Next base: position 237,689 of record JARGYA010000182.1, read on the forward strand.
GAGGGACAATGGATTTCTCAAATCCATCCGAGTCCTTCGGGCAAGCCGTAAGAAGGGCAACCGTGGGGTATTGATGGACCAAGTTCTCTTCTCAGTAAGCTAAGAAGATAAACCCAGCAGATTTGAGAAGCGCGATTGAATGGTAAAGTGTCAGATGACGACGCGAGACTGAGCCGATCAGCCTAAAAACACGAGGGAACACTGCTCAGAGGATAGGTGCACAAGGACCCCCACGCCGTACAGATCACATGATTATTACATAATATATTTCCTTTTTGAGTTGTGATCCGCTCGTTCTCACTCTTTCGGAGTCTTAGTATTCCGATGCAATCCTAACACCTCATCTGTTCTGAATGAAAAAAAGAAGAAAAAATCACCAAGCTGCATAGATTCATACTCAAATTAAACACTGAAACAGCTAAAAATATAATTTTCCTTCTGAATCGGATACCCGTTCAACCCATTCAATAGGTCACTCTTATTCTGGATGCATTGTACGGTAGCAGCATTCCCATCATATGGCGTCACACAGATGACGGCGTAGCAGAGACCATATTCCCACATTGATGGAGGCTTCTATCGGGAATTTATAATGTAAAGGGGATAAAATTGGAGGAAATTAATATTACACATGCATTGTGTCGTGCCCCGGGTGTTCACAGCGGTACATGCACAGACTGGGGTCCTCGGAGACTCAATAGATGTCGGATTGTCGGAGGAAGGCGACATGAAAAATAAAAATAAAAATAAATACAAGATTAGCGCAGACAGGATCGAACCCGCGGCACCCGCAGATACCTGAGGGCACACGACAACCGGTCCGGCATAAGCCCGACAAGGGACATAGGGCTAGGCTCAATATGATGCTCCAGGCGCGGACACATCACGTGATCTGTACGGCGTAGGGGTCCTTGTGCTTGAGTCTGCTCAGAGGCTTCGATACCCCTGAGAGAATGAGAGAGACGAGTTTCTAGATGAGATGAGGCGATTTGAGGTGGATGCGACAGCCCGAGTGGCTGGTAGGAGGCAAGCAACAACGTGGTCTATGTTTGGCACTTTGGCCCGATACAAACAAAGTTACCTAATCACCCAGCGCGTCCGTTCTCAAAGACCGCCAGTGCTGCAATATTTACAAAAATATGTATGTAGCCCATGTCAAGGCAAAATCCAGGAATCCCAACAACTAATCAACCCCTACATCCATGGCATGCAAGATTGCAATGGCTCAGTCGGAGAAATGCAACAAGAGCAAGGGAACTGCCCGCCAACAGCTCCAGTGTCGGGCCCAACGACACTCTCATGTGCGCGACCTACGAATCATGGACTTCGGAACTGACTTCGCCGCTGGATCCTTGTCAAAGAAAGGATACGTAAGATTTACATAAGAAAATGCACGTCACCGCAACCAGAAATCCAACTTTTGATATAAGACGTCCCAGCGCGCAGCTCGGAGATGCCGAATAAAATGTAGGAAGTGGATGCCCATGAATCATTTGGGACTTGTCTTGAAATGTGAAATGAACAGCTGAACTTGCACTGTACCGACGAACTTGAAACTTGAATAAAATGACGCCAAGTCCATTAGACGCCGGTTAGGCGCCCGCAAGAAGTGCGATAAAATCTGCGAAAAATATCGGACGGAAAAATGTAGTTAGTACCCCAAATAATGGAATGAACGAAAGCTATTGATGTGGCTCTGGTATTTGTACCAGCATAAGCTGCAAGTGATAAAAATGTCGAAAATATTGCAGCGGGTGGAGTCACCGTCCAGCCAGCGGTATGAAGGATCTCCACACCTCGGCCGTCCGGCTCTACCACACCGTGGACTTGAAGCCACTGACACCGGAGGAGTTCCGTGCCTTTGCATGGAGCCTGGCGATCCGATCCGTTCATGGACTGTGGCGCCTGAGGGAGAGAACCACACCCTGAGAAGCAGCATTATGCAGAATTATTCTGTCCTATCTTATGACGCTGCTTGCTGCTTGCCCGTGAACTTTCGGATTCTATCCGGGATTCAGTCCGAGGCAGTGACAAAGTTGGCTTCATGTGATTTATTATGTCCTATCCTATGACACTGCTTGCTGCGAGCCCGCGAACTTTCGTGTTCTATCCGGGATTCAGTCCGAGGCAGTGAAAAAGTTGCCCCAAGGAGCAGGTTCAGGTAATAGTCGCCGCCGAGGCTAGCGATGTCATTCACGTTCCAACGCGCTCCAGAAACAGTAAATTTTTTCTTGTCAATGAGCCACTAAGCCCATTTAGATGATGCAGTTGATTGGTTGTCAGCCTTCTTAGTAGTCCGCGAGTAATTGCTGAGGTTACGAACGTTGACAGGTAGATGGAAGAGACGGAGGTGCAATAGCTCGGAGGCTGGGTCAGCTCATTCACGTCAGATTCGACAGCTTTCTATTGATTGGCGTCGTGCCACAGTACATACCCTGAGGTTGCTGCGGCCGGTATGAAGTCTGCCCTGTGTCCTCAACCCCGCTGCGCTTGTGTCAATTCTGGCCGCCGCCGAGCCTATCAGACGAATCTATTGTCAAGTCTCAAACACGTCTGCTTTTGATCAGAAATCGCGGAATTTTGTCGATGCGTACAAGATGCGCCTTCGCTTCGCTCCGGCAGATTTGAAAGCGACAAAGTCGTTGGCTTGCATTGAAATACAGTTACAGTAGTAATATCACTTGGGGAATGGAACGGAGGAAGAGAGGAGGAAGGGCGATGGGGATACCACTTACGGAGATAGGTGTCAATCTTTCCTTCTAGGTGTAAAATTGCGAGATGCTTTTCTTCATTTTGGGCTCGTTCGATTCCCCTGGCTCGAATCAATGACTCAGACCCGTACGAATGTGAAAACAAAGTTTTCTTGCCTCTTGTGGACCCTTCAAGATCATCTCTACTTGATCCCGAGCGGCACACTCTAGCGACCTCTATAGCGATCCACTCGTCTTCGCTAATAGCTTGGAACTGGGTCAGTGCATTCGATACCACCAATAGACCAACAGCGTGGGCGAGCAAGACGCGCTCGCTTCGGGTGTCCATTGATGTAATTTGAATAGGTTGCACTAGAGCCGTTAGGCTTTGGGTTACAATCTCCTGAAGAGATTGGTCTACAACCCTCAGCTTATATACTACAGAGGTATGTATACTAGAAGAATCTACATAATTCAGAGGCGTTCCACATTAGTGATCAGCTGAGTAAGTCCGCTCGGGGATCGGCCTGATTGCCCCTTATGGTCATTTCTCCAACATCCATGTGGGCGTCTCCGCGGGTGTCTCTGAGGGCGTCCAGGGAGTCAGGCTCGCAGGCGACGACGACGACGACGACGAGTGGGTCTCCACGCCGCCAGAGTAAAGAGAACTGAGAAGAGAAAGAATGATTTGTAACTGACGGACGGCGTCACGTCACGTCACACAGCCCCTATCTCTCGTCCTTTTGTTATGCTGCGATATCTTTCCTGATATTTCTCGTGGAGACGGACACGGACTGGCCATGAGAGACCAATATTAACGCTAGGCTTGATCTCACGAGCCACATCCCCTTGTCTTCCGATAGTTCAACGTTCAACCATTGACTCGGACACCTTCAACGACCCAGAATGCTCACTTACTTAGGCACCCAACGAACGAAAGCAAGGCTCGGTGGTGGACGATCTACACCTACATATCATAATGTCTCACGACGCCTCTTCATTATGCAGGAGGAGCCCGTTCAACTCGGGCCCGAGCCATAGAGTGTCGGACACGGTCTTTTTTTCCTACGCTCGAGTTGAACTGCCATTCTCCTAAAACAACGCACTTCGCAAGGAAGGACAGGCTCGGTGGTGGACCGTCCATACCTACATATCATAACGTTTGTATTTCTCAGGCTTGTTATGTAGGAGAAGCCCGTTCGACTCGGGCATTCTCGCAGTACCAGTGGTTAAAAAACAATAGCGCGAAATCGGGAGCAGAGATGTTCGTGGTGGTCGGAATTATTTGGATGTCCGTGCCAAGCCTATCCGTCAACGTCACGATGCATTAAAACCTTGATCTGGCGGTAGCGGGCCAATGAAATCTATAGCCACGGAATCACCCCGTTTATCTGGAATCGGTAGTGGATGTAGTGGCCCGGCACGCTGCGTCGTCCTCAATTTATTCGCTTGACAGTCGGGGCAGGAGGGGATATAGGCCTGTTCCAGGTCGCGCCTCATGTTAGGCCAGTAGTATTCATCAGACAGAGCCTTGTAGGACTTGTCGAACCCGAAGTGTCCGAGATTGTCGTGCGCTAACTGAAACAGTAATTCCCTTATCTTCGTGACGCGGGGAATAATGAGGCGCGAGCCCACATACCAAAGACCCTCGGGCTGACGGAACTCGAGCCCGGGCATCCCTTTACTGGCGGACGGAAGCTTTTGACACCATTTGTCTTTGGCGTAGCCGGCTCGGATCTGCCCCAGTAGATCTGCATCCGCGGACACAGATAAGATAGCGGAAACAGGTTTGGGACGCGGCTGTGTTCCCTGTAGGTCCCTGATCCGAGTCGCAACCAAGGCTCTCATTATAGCCAGCAATTCTTTCTCGTGAATCGGATAATTCAGTTCCGCACCCTTGAACGACATGGAGTCGAACGCGACCGGTCTCGCGGTTTCCCAGGTTTTACCCCAAGACAGCACCGCGCCGGAACGCTTCTCACTCGCGTCGGCCGTCAAGAAGATGTGGTTCTCTCCAGGATTTTCGTGATCTATCGTTGTAAGGCAATCCCTACTCCCCACGATTTCTTTCACGCCGGTGAAAGCCGCTTGGTGCGCCGTTGTCCACTCCGGGAACGTGCGGTCACATTCCTTCGGGGTCAATTTTTCCAGAATCATAGTGTGTTTTGCGAGCTCCGGTAAGAACTTCGCGATGTAACGCACTAGGCCCAAGAAAGCTCTGACATTCGTTGCAGATTTCGTTTGTGGCCAATTCACAATCCGTTCGACTTTCTTCACGTCGGCTTCGATCCCGCGTTGGGAGACGTGATGGCCCAGAAAGTCGACTTCGTAACAGGAAAGTTTAGTCTTCTTCGGATTACAGTATAGGCGCGCCTTTTTCAGCGCGTCAAAAACCATCCTTACGTGTTTTTCATGCTCTTCTTCGGCACTCGACCAGATTTTAATATCATCCAAATACACATGACATATCTTTCCTATCAGTTCGCGCAGAGCGGCGTTTACGCGCCATCGCGACCTTTGAGGAAATTACGCTCGCCATAGTGGAGGTACGCATACTTCCAATGTTTCCCTCGCTCAAACATAAATACCTTCGTCTCTAGGCTTACAATTTGGAGATCAACTTTGGCGCGTTCCTCGTTGCCGCGAATATGGTAATGGCTCGTGGTCAACGGCGCGGATTTTGCTCACAATTTCAGTTGCTGCGCGGGAATTCGTTCGTGAACAAAATATCGATCGGCGGTGTGTCGCCACTCGTTCCGCCGCTTCCAGGGAAGATTGGTAGCAACGTAACCGGCGGGTTGGCAAAGCATAGAGGCTTTGAAGGTAAGCTCTTAACCTCTTTGTTGTCTCCCCTGGGGTCTTACGCCTACTTTTCGTTTTTTCCGCACCAAGGCGATGCCTCAATCACGCGCGCCGACGTGCACATCGGCGACAACCGCAATTTCCAGAACATTCTCTACGATCTCGTGCGTGAATCTTCAACGTTCTTCTATCGCGGTTGACTTTGTTTCTCAGGACCTGCTGTATCTCGGAAAGTTTGGTGACAACGGACCAGACGGTAACAACGCAGTCTTCAATGTCCCGACGATTATTGCGATCAAGCAACACAATATACAGGTGAACCAAGCGGCGGACCCAGAAGTGAGTTCCTCCGCCATTCTTTCACCGTTGTCAACATATTGATGATATTGATGATATTGCCAGTTTCACTTTACTCCCACGCGCTTCGCTGCGTCATTCACTGAGATCTCGTTCCTCCTCGAGTAAATTGTTTGCACTTTGAAATAGTCCGCAGCTTATCTCTTCTTTCAGTATTTTCGCAAACGGTGAAAATGATCACGTATTATTCCGCGATTGCAGACTGAAACGGTCACAGGCACGACGAAACAAGCATCAATCTCTACTATTGGCTCGTTCTTGCGCAACCAAAGCTTCCCGCAAAACTGGCACCGTGCGGCAGCCCCGGTGACGGGTGAGATGCTCTCACACACCAGCAACCAATTGGCCGCCGCGATTCCCATTTTTGCCGGACACAACGACGCGCAGGGAAATTTCGTCCCTGATACGCCGCCGCCCGCTCCGTTCGACGCCAACCCTGTAAGCCTCAACCTTGCCTTTTTCCGGCCCAGTTGCTGAATCATGTGTCGTGTATCAGGGATGTGGATTCTACTACGATCTCTTCGCGAACATGCCCGGCGGTCTTGCGAACACCACAGGTATTTTCAAGCAGAATGTGGATTTCTTGTCAAATATTGTCTCTGCGGCTGTGTCGGGACCTCCGTGCGACCAGCCGCTGCTGCCGTTCGGGCCTCCCGACAACTAAATGGGGTTTTGCACGCATTTCTCTTTTCGACTCGATTTTTTATAGAATGTGAACTTGGAATCTTGGTTTTATTGTTTCTCGGAGCACACGCGCAAATCTGCTGGGATTCAAGAAAAAAAATGTTGATTCCATACCCAGCAAAAAAATTGGAGTTGAGATCATTGGACTTGTCCTGCTCATCCCTTCTTTGCTTCGGTGTTCAACCCGAGCCAGTGCCATTATTTATGTATTGCATCCAGCATTATGCGTATGAACTCGACAAGCTTAGGCCACCCACCACGGGTAGCCTTGCGGGTCTACAGCGTCTTCTATCCATCTTGGATTTCCGGAGTGTTTCGGTCGGATTCCACATAGATTATCCAAATTGCAGCTCAGTTAAATTGGAGTGCAATCTCCCTCGGAACTCCGGAACGTTTTGCGCTTAACAGGGCATGATGTGGGCATTTCTTATTGTATGTACAGTCGGATGGCTCATAATGCATAAGCTCATAACGCATACCTGCCAAATTTCCTCATAATGCATAGGATTTCAGATCCACCAAAATGCATTTCACCACCATAGAAGCAAGCTCATACTGCATAATGCTCATAATGCATTGGATTTGGGAAAATTCCTCTCAATTTGGCAGGGAACCGACCTCATGCATTATGAGCCATCCGACTGTAGGTGTGGACCCTCCACTACCGAGCCGTCCCAATCCCCTCGAGTCCTCCAGTGCTAGATGATACAAGCTAGAAAGGCGGGGTAGTAGCCATCTTCGTCACTTCGTCACTTCGCTTATTTTCACGAAACCTCGTCACTTTGATCGCATTTAGGGAACTTCGTTACTTCCGATGATTTTCTGTGAAAGTTCGTCATTTTAACTCGGCAGGTTCAAGAACCCGGAACATCGGCCATCATTGTTCCTTCACACAAGGCCGGGCGGGTTTTTTCATATAGACAAGGCATGCCTTCGCTTCGCTCCGGGATAGGTGTAGACTCTGGGGCATGTCAAACGGCACCCAGCTAACCGAAGGACAAAATGTTTTCAAGGCATATATACTGTAGTCAAACTGGTAAAGACCGAACGTACGAGAGTCCTTGGCCTGTCCCATGCTTACCCACTGCATAAGAAACGACGGCTCCCTCTGTTTGAGGTAGAAAATTGAACTCTGAATTCTAAATCTTGGCAGCAATAAAGTAAAGGGAGAGCGAATTCGCAAAGTCAATTCATTGACGCGAGGTGTGCAGGTACACATGTATCTATATCTTATCTCAAGTCACACTTCAATGCGAGAACTCATTCCAAGCTACACAACACACTGCAAATTAGATTAGAGAGGAACGCAGAATATTTACTGTAGAGATCGGCACCCATCTGCAAACGAATAGCGGTCAGGGAACAACAGAATTAAAACTGAATGGAAAGTGTGAGAACTCAAAACGTGAGAACACATACAACTTACCGGACAGCAGCTTGAATTGGACGTCAAGCGCGAGTCCACATGCAACTACCATCAAACTGGCCTCTCCGGGCGTTCATAAATCGAGAATGAAAATCCAGCGTTGGTGTAGCGGCCATGCCGTGGTGCGTCAACGCGTGGGGACCGCGAGAACAGGTTAGTATCCGTGTTGCATAATAAACATATCAGGTAACCCACCGACAACGCATCCCATTCGTCCTTGCAGTGCATGCTGGACAGCAGGGAGTTCGATCGATCCTCGAGGTCGATGCCGACGTATTCAGCCTAGTGCTGCATTAAAATCCACCTCTGGATAGCAAACCGCCACCGCCGAGTATCCTGGTCGCGGGAACGCGGCACCGTGAACGCGACGGCCCCTTGCAGGAGACCAAAAATTGATCATGAAGGTTCGCGACGTGCGAGGTCAATAGGGAGAAGTAAGTGCTGCTTAAGAAAAGGTAAAGATGAGCCAAAGCACACCTGAAACGCGTTGGCCAGCTCACGGGAACACAATACAACAGAATACCAAATTTCCGTGCGGTGCCAGGCGTAACAAAGGCAGCATAAATGATGGCGTCGTAGAATCTAGCGACGGGATGTGAGCGAGAACGTGGGCGTGCGAATAAAGACTTGAGGAAACGACGCCCATGGATGAGCTGAGGTGATGCGTGGGTTTCGACATAAGTTGGCTACCTCACAGCGCACCGTTTCAGTAAAATCCAGATGGAAAGATATTTAGAGGTGCCATTCCAAACGGCATACTCACAGGTAAGTCAAATTCCAAGTAAAGTCTGAGACTCAGGCACGCAGAGACGGTTGGGTTGGGTATTTAAACATATGGACGGAGCTTACCTCGACTCCGCAACACGGTCCCGGGGAAGTGTCGGAATCCCGTGCAAAACGAAAACAGGAGTGAAAGGTTACAAGAGTGCATCACCAAAGTTGAGATGGGCGAAGCCAATTGAAAGAAACGTTGAACAAACGGGGTTGAACAGTATATGGAGGCAACTTACCTCCTTGGTATCATGGTCGCAGGAACGACTCCGAATACTTAGAAGACTGAAATGAAAGGCCATTAGACTCTCCAAGACACACATAACCGAAGGGGAACTGAGCGATTCAATCGTATGAAATATTGAACAATGGCGAAGGAAATAAACTCACTGATCTCCTTTGTAGCATCTGCGGTCAATGCTGATGCCATATCGTAGAGAAGCATTGTTAAAGAGGCGCCGCGGCAAAGACGGAGCCATACGCACCTTTTATCTATTGGTGTTCAGCAGTGGAGACTCGTGCATATTGAAGGGCAGGCAGAACGTCTGTGTGCTTGCGTAGGTAGCTGGAGAAGAATAAAAAGACCAAACGGAAGGAGACGAAATACGCTGTGATGAAGGAGATGGTGGGAGTGGGAGAGAGAAAGAAGGCGAAGGAGCATCCGTTTTTAATGGGTGTTAAGCGGCTGATCGGGGAAGTCGAAAATAGCGTAGTGGAGCGTCCAGCTCTCTGGATCAAAGCTAATTTCTGATCAAGGCAAACCCCGAAAATTAAATGGAACTGAGCTGCACAAATGGGAGATGCCGGCCAGAGCATGGGACAAATGGAAGAAATATAACGGTAAGGAACAGCCTTGACGCGACCGAGAGAGCGGTAGAATGGAAAGAAGCGGAAAGCGTAGCGCTGAATTGACGCTGGGTGCGGATACAAAGAGGACACAGAGACGGGAACATCCGAATTGATGGAACAAATATGTACAATTCCCATCACCACATCTGCTTAAGATACGAGTAATACCTTACCCTAACACTAACCACTAACCCTAACCGCTAACCTCTAACCACTAACCACTAACCTCTAAACCTAACCGGCTAACCCGAACCACTAACCACTAACCACTAACCAGCTAACCCGAACCTAACCGGCCAATCTCGGCACACCGCTTATTCTGTGATGTGCCAACAGGCGCGCGGTACGTTGATCCTGGGAAAGTGACGAACCTTCATCGAAATTTCCTTGAACTCACGAAGTTTCCCTAAATGCGATCAAAGTGACGAAGTTTCGTGAATTTAAGCGAAGTGACGAAGTGACGAAGATTGCGCGGACTCAGAAAGGGGTACAGTCGGATGGCTCATAATGTATGAGGTCGGTTCCCTGCCAAATTGAGAGGAATTTTCCCAAATCCGATGCATTATGAGCATTATGCAGTATGAGCTCGCTTCTATGGTGGTGAAATGCATTTTGGTGGATCTGAAATCCTATGCATTATGAGGAAATTTGGCAGATATGCGTTATGAGCTTATGCATTATGAGCCATCCGACTGTACCCCTTTCTGCAGCTCGAGTGTGGTTGAATTCCGGAGCACGGATGTTCAGTTGGGCGAGGAATATCATCCCTGGGATATGGGCTGGTCCTGATGTCCTCCACACTTGGAAGGTTAACCTGGAGAAGCGGAGAGGAAAAAGACATCCTCACAATCCGAATGGCTCGGGCCCGAGTCGAACGGGTTCCTGTGTAATGAAGAAGCGTCGAGAAACATTATGGTATGTAGGCGTGGACCTTCCACCATCGAGCCTTCCTTTCGCTTGTTGATTGCTTCACCCGGCTTGGAAAGAATCCTTAGAAGTGCTCGCCAAACTCAGCACAACGAACAGGAATGGACGAGAGATAGGGGCTGTGTGACATGACGCGGTCCGAGCGCGTCAATTACAAATCAAATCATTCGACACCTGCGAGCTCGACGCTCTGGACGCCCGCAGAGACATCCGAAGCGAGCGCGTCGTGCTCGCCCGTGCCGTTCCGGATGTGGTCGGTGACGGGCGCGCGTCTGAAGGACAGGGCCTGCAGTGGATGGTTGCACTGCACAAGAATGGCATCTCTGGGAATCTGGGTGTGTTCCTCCTCCCTTCCTTTCCCGCCTTTTCTTTTGATGACGTACCCTGCCAGCGAATCGTGGTCTCGCCCCGTACTCGCCTCGGACACGCGGACCGACTCTTCTCAGGGTTCACTAGTCTCATTGACTTGGCGTCTCAAGCTCTCTAGGTGCGCAAACCACTCCAATCTTACATTCTCAAGTCCCCCGCGGCGGCCTCGCATACAGGTACGTACACCCCCCTCTCTTCTCTGCCTCACGTCAGTGCGAGCGTCATCGCGCGTTCCGTGTCCGCCTCTGCACGAGCGCCTACTCGCGCATACATGCGGCGGGTGTCGTCCCAGTTCGCGGGCGGCGAGTCGGGTACGAAGTCAGAGCTCGCACGGTGGACTACGAGTGCGAGTGCGAGGCGCTCGCGGTGCGGCGTGCGCGGGCGGCGCTCGGAGGTGCAGGTACGAGGAGGAGCGCGGCGCCGGCGGTACGGGGAGCGCGCGCGGGGAGGCACCGAGTCCCCGGACTCGCAGCGATGCGCTATGGGATGTGGGAGAGGGCGACCGCCGTGCTCGAGGGTGTAGGTACGAAGAGCAAAGCGCGTGGAGAGGCATCGTGTCCCCGGACTCACGGGGATGCGGCGGGGGATGTCGTACGCGAGGCACGGCGCTCGGGGCCCGCGGCGCGGGCGCTGCGGGGGGCCCGCGCGGTGAGGCATCGTGTCTCCGTTGGTTGCCCAATCAGAAATAGAGCGCAATTAGCTCTGTCCATCGCTATTCGTAGAAAGAGCAATTAGCGCCGTCACGATACGTGCTCCTCGCTAGGTGGTGAAACACTAACACAGCACTGAACCCGTGTGTGTGTCCAAAGAGGTACAGCGCGCATGGCGCATTGAATTGAGTAGGAAACATCGTCAGTCCTGCTGCGCATGAGCGGAGTGACCGAGTCCCAACTGATATTGTCCAAGCCACGGCTGAACGCAGTGCCTGACGTTTGGCGTTCTTTTCCTCTTCTTACTAACCACTTATTAAACCTCATGTGCGTCGGTGCATTCGGAGCGTCTTCGATGTTCCTATGTAGGTGTTAATCGGCACACCCGCTTAGAAAGTGAGCACGCGCCTTAGGAAACTGAACAATTATGAAGGTCAACAGGTTACTCGGTGCCTTATGTCGGTTTCGTGCTTCCATTGAGCGTCTGCGAGCGCTCAAGGATAATGCATTGAAGCACTCATCGTGTCAAGCCCAGGCAGGCACCTAACAAATCCGATTTCAGTCCATGTGTTCTGAATTGGTGACACCGGCCCCGTTTCCACAGCGGAATTTCTTAGAGCAGCGCACCATTGATTTTCCAATCAGCGGTTGAACGGAACCACCCTCGTTCGCAGAAATGGGAGCTAGCGCCGCCATAATAGTATGGGATCTCCGTCCGCCGCGGGAGTAAACAAAAATTGGTTGTAATAACGGAGCAATGGCGCAGCACTAAACACGAGTGTCCGAAGAGCTACAGCGCGCATGGTGGATTTAATTCCATCCTTATCGCCAAAAGCACGGAGACGCTTATAGCCTCATGCCGTTGCTTGGCCGTGGTCCAAAATGCAAATTCAGAAGTTGTCGGTCTTGCAAATGAAGGGAGGCTCCGATTTTCACAATTGGGTGAAAGCAGTGCCTAAAATGTGTGTTTTCTCTCTCTCCTTCTTCTTACTAGTCAACCATTTGGTAAACCTCCTGCCTCGGTGCTTTCGCAGCGCTGTCAATGCTCCAGCAGAACGGTGATCGACTCCCCGCGTCTCAGCATCAACTGCTCTGCATAGGATTCTTTCCCCCTGGCCAACCACCTCTGGGTTTAATTAGGATTTAAACAGGTGAGTGCGCAGTCTAGGATGCACTGCCACAAGGCGTTGTCTGGTTACCAGTTCGTTCTCACGCCAGTCTTCGTCTGCTTGTTCCCGTACCTACTTCTCCTACTGCTTGAAACCCGCTCTCCCCGAACGCTAATTTAGACCATCATCATGCAAACATTCAAATGTGTAGTGGTCGGAGACAGTGGCGTCGGCAAGGTGTGCACCACTGTGTTTTGGCTGGCAGGATTTCGATTCGCTTCTGATAGCTTCTGATCCCGTGCTAGACTTGTCTACTCATCTCGTATAAGACCAAGGAGTTCCCGAAGAAAGATGCTCCAACCGTGCGTCGCGCAAACTTCATTTCACAGTTCACGGACCAACTTCAAGGCATTTGACAACTATGCGGTCCCCATGATGTGGGAGAAAGACGCCTTTATATTAGGCCTGTTCAATACGACCGGTCAGTGCTGGTCTCCCCGTTGCAGACAAAAGGCTTACTTGCTTCTTGCATTTTGTCTGTAGGTCCGGAGGATAACGATCGTCTGCGCTTCCTCTCATACCCGCAAACGGACGTCTTTCTGGTGTGCTTCAGCGTCATGTCTCCCACATCGTTCGAGAGCGTCAGGGAGTAGTGGTTTCCCGAAGTGGACCACCACTGTCCGGGTGTGCCACGCCTCATCGTGGGCACACAGATAGATCTCCGAGACAACGCCGAGGTGACAGAGAAGCTTGCGCGCCGGAATCGACAGCCAATTACGAGTGACCAGGGCGAGCGGCTCGCGCGCGAGCTGGGGGCACAGAGATACGTGGAGTGCTCGGCACTGACACAGCAGGGGCTAAAGAACATGTTCAACGGGGTGTGTGTGCCATTCTCCCCTCCTTTGCCTCCCTCTCAAACCTATTTAAAATCAAGGCCTTCTTGACCGCGCTCGAGCCGCCAATTGCCTGCGGAACGAAAGGACCAGGATGTGTCGTCGTCTGAATGAACTTGTTGTGGGAGACACCCGTCCGTTCTCCGACTATTCTCCACGTTTCAAATGAGTTCACCGGAGGCTTCAGCCAGATTCTCTCGCGTTCCGTAAGGCAAGATTAATGTTTTATCCGTTTCTCTACCTCTATTTCCATCCCCCTGTTTCGAAAAGCCTTCTTATCACCGATTGCAAGTATACGGTATGGAACGTCCACCCACCGAGCGCATCTTTCCCTTCCCGTGTCGCTCCTTTGAATAAAATGGCATTTCACCTTCGTGTAGAGGGGAAATAGTGTCCCCACAGGCATGGCTCGGGATCTCTCTGAGTCTGTTTCATCTAACGTCGGCAGAAAAAAAAACACCCAAATTACGGCTCGGCCCCGAGTCGAACGGGCTGCTCCTACACGAATATCACTACTTCTCTAGGGTATGTAGGTCTGGGCCGTCCCCCACCAAGCAGTTCTCTACCTCCTTGAGACCTTAATTTCCAAGTCCTTGATTTTCTGGGCATATCAGCTTTGGGGCTGTATTTCTTTGTGAGCACTTTCATTCTCGGTAGGCAATCATCTATGCGTAGACCGAAGAAAAAAGCGACCACACATGTGCTCATGGCTCGGGCCCGAGTCGAACGGGCTGCTCCTACAGAAATATCACTATTATGCCAAGGTATGTAGGTGTGGACCGTCCATACCACCGAGCCTTTGCTTGCCGGTTAAGTGCCTTGTTTTATGAGAATGGCAGTTCAACTCTGGAAGCGGAAGAAAAAAAGACGGTGTCCAGCGCTTCATGGCTCGGGCCTGAGTCGAACGGGTTCCTCCTGCATACTACGCCAAGTTCACACCCTCATACAGATTGCAGGTGTGGACCGTCCACCACTGAGTCCTTCCTTGCTCGTCTCGTTCCTCCCTTTATCCTCGGTGTAAAGTTGAGGCTGAGAAGCGGAGATAAAAAAAAAACGAACTCCGCGCACTTATGGCTCGGGCCCGAGTCGAACGGGCACCTCCTGCATAATAAGAATCGTTGCTTTCGTCTTACAGGTGGCAGGTGCGGACCCTCCACTACCGAGCCGCTCTCAATCCCCTCGAGTCCTTGGTTATACCTTTAACGAAGAAAAGTGTGGTTGAATTCCGGAGCACGGACGTTCAGCTGGGGCGAGGAATATCTTCCCTGGAATATGGGCTGCTCCTTCACTCTCCAGACTTGAATGTCTCAATTTCGAGAAGCGGAGAGAGAAAAAAGTATATGAATGGCCCGGGCCCGAGTCGAACGGGCTCCTCCTGCATGATCGAGAAGCGTATTTAGCATCACGGCTACGGTACGTAGGCGTGGACCGTCCACAACCGAGCCTTCCTCCGGCTTGCTGAGTGTTTCAACAAATGAGAAGGAATCCTTTCAGCCAACTCGAGTACTACGGATGTAATGGTCGAAGTTTGAATTCGTTGAATGTGTCAATGGTTGCGCATCTGAAGATAATTTCCCTGCCGTCCGTCGAGATTTAGACTCTCTTATGTGCTTGGAAATACTTACCAACGATATTTGCACCTGAAGGGATGCAAGACGAACGAAAAGGACGAGGGATAGGGGCTGTGACGTGACTCGTGACGCCATCCGAAAAGAGCGCGTCAATTACAAATCAAATCATTTTTTCTCTTCTCTCCTGACGCCATGGAGACCCACTCGTCGTCGCCGCCGCCTGCATCGAGCTCGACGCCCTGGACGCGCTCAAGACACCCGCAGAGACACCTGCCGCGACGCCCACATGGACACCCGAAGCGAGCGCGTCGTGCTCGCCCGCGCCGTTCCGGATGTGGTCGTCGGTACCGGCGCGCGGCTGAAGGACTACCAGCTCGAGGGTAGTCTCTCTTGACAGACGCTTCATCGGATCCAACTCGGATCTCGTAGCTCGAGGGCCTGCAGTGGATGGTTGCGTTGCACGAGAATGGCATCTCCGCCTTTTCTTTTGATGCCGGACCGTGCCAGCGAGTCGTGGTCCCGCCCTTGATTGCGCCCCGTACTCGCCTCGAACAGGCGGACCGACTCATCTCAGGGCTCACTCGGCGCATGTGCCCCGCAAACCTCATTCGCTTGGCGGCTCAAGGTGCGCAACCTTACATGCTTACTCCAATCCTTATGTACTTACATTCACTCAAGTCCTTGCGGTGGGCTCGCATACAGGTACGTACGCTCTCCTCTCGTCTCTGACTCTCGTCAGCGCGTGCGTCTTCGCGCGTTCCGTGCCCACCTCTGCACGAGCGCCTACTCGCGCAGACATGCAGCGCGGGTCGTCCCAGTCCGCGGGCGGCGATTTGGGTACCAAGCCAGCGCTCCACGCCCTCGTGCTCGCGCGGTAGATGACGTGGCGGCGGTCGGGGGTGCAAGTGCGAGTGCGAGGTCCCCGCGGTGCGGCCTGTGCGCGCAGCCTTCGGGGGTGCAGGTACGAGGAGGAGCACGGCGCGGGCGGTGTGGGGAGCGCGTGCGAGGAGGCACCGTGTCCCCGTACTCACGGGATTTGGTGAGGGAGGCGTGCGCGGCACGGGGAAGCATCGTGTCCCCGTACTCGCGGCGATGCGGCAGGGGATGCAGCAGAGCGGTGAGCGAGATGTGGGCATGTGGGGACGGGCTGGGTGCGAACGAAGCCAGCGCGGGGAGACAGATGCGGTGAGCGATGCGAGCGCGGGTGGTGTGACGCTTGTTCGCACGGCGGGGGTGTGCGAGGATGAGGAGCGCGGCGCGGGCATTACGGCGATCGCGCGCAGGGAGATATAAAGTCCCCGTCCGCGCGAGATGTTGAGATTCACAACCTTCATGCGATTTATTCCGTCCTATCTTATGACACTGCTTGCTGCGGCCCCGCGAACTTTCGGATTCTATCCGGGGTTCAGTTCGAGGCAGTGAAAAAGCTGGCTTCGTGCGAATTATTCTGTCCTATCTTATGACGCTGCTTACTGCGAGCCCGCGAACTTTCGAATTCTATCCCGGATTCAGTCCGAGGCAGTGAAAAGTTGCTCAAGGAGGAGGTTCAGGTAATAGCCGCCGCCGAGGCTCATTCACGGTCCAACGCGCTCCAGGAACACAAAATGTTTTCTTGTCAGTGAGCCAGTGAGCCTATTTAGATAATGCATTTGACTAGTTGTCAACCTTCTTAGCAGTCCGCGAGCAATTGCTGAGGTTACGAACGTTGATGGGTAGACGGAAGAGATGGAGGCGCAGTGGCTCGGAAGCTGCGTCAGCTCATTCACGTCAGAATATTTGCACTGTACCCCGTTTGTGAGTTATTGCCCATATGCATGTCGAAACGTGCCTTGCTCCGCGCGCAACCTACATTATTATGTCAATGAATTCTCAGGTTTATCGCTGCGCATCAAGAATTCACTTTCAGGAACCGCGCCTCATTACAAGCCGTTACTGCGGCCGGTATAAATTCTGCCCTGTGTCCTCAACTCCGCTGCGCTTGTGTCAATTCTGGCCGCTGCCGAGCCTATCGGACGAATCTGTTGTCAAGTCCCAAACGCGTCTACTTTTGATCAGAAATCGCGGAATTTTACCGATGCGTACAAGATGCGCCCTCGCTTCGCTCCGGCACATTTGAAAACAAAAAAGTCGTTGGCTTGCATTAAAATACGGTTACAGTAGTGACATCAGTTGGGGAATAGAGCCAAGGAAGGGCGATGGGGATACCACTCACGGAGTAATCACACAGCTTTACTACCAATTGCTTAAAGAACAGTTAATCACCGGATTCAAGGAAGAGTGCGACAGTGTCAAAAAAGCTCGCTGCGGTCATTTTAGCCCGTGCGTATCTCACGTTCCAGTATAAAAGGTGCGACGGACACAGGCAGCTCTACAAGCTCACCCAACCATGCGATCCTTCCAACTCCTTTGCGTTCTTTTGCATGTTGCTTTTTCGACCGCTGCGAGTACTCCGACCAGCAAAGAAATGCGCGACGGTCAAACCGCCACCTTGATCACTTTCCCGACCCAGCCCACGGATACTGGACTGAAACAAATTCCCGATGCCGCTCACCCCTTCATCGCACCGGGACCTAATGACCAGCGTGGTCGTGAGTTGCTCTTCTGCTGATATAGTGAAACCAAGCTAATTAATGCCTTTCAGCCTGCCGTGCGCCTCACAAATATGTCTTGCAATGCCGTCTTTCTAACCCCGATTTCAGCCGGCATGAACACGCTTGCCAACCACGGTTACATCCCGAGAAAGTAGGCGCAATCGTGGGCCCATCTGATGGTGATGCTAAGAAATATGCAGCGGCATCGCGACCTTCGAGGAAACCACGCTCGCCATGGTGGAGGTACGCAGACTACCAATATTTCCCTCGCTCAAACATAAATACCTTCGTCTCTAGGCTTACAATTTGGAGATCAACTTTGGCGCGTTCCTCGTTGCCGCGAATATGGTAATGGCTTCTGTTCGGTGGCGCGGATTTTGCTCACAATTTCAGTTGCTGCGCGGGAATCCCTTCGTGAACAAAATATCGATCGGCGGTGTGTCGCCACTCGTTCCGCCCCTTCCAGGAAATATTGGTAGCAACGTAACCGGCGGGTTGTCAAAGCACGGAGGCTTTGAAGGTAAGCTCTCAACCTCTTTGTTGTCTCCCCTGGGGTCTTACGCCCACTTTTTGTTTTTTTCCGCACCAAGGCGATGCCTCAATCACGCGCGCCGACGTGCACATCGGCGACAACCGCAATTTCCAGGACATTCTCTACGATCTCGTACGTGAATTTTCAACGTTCTTCTATCGTGGTTGACTTTGTTTTCTCAGGACCTGCTGTATCTCGGAAAGTTTGGTGACAACGGACCGGACGGCAACAACACGGTCTTCAATGTCCCGACGATTATTGCGATCAAGCAACACAATATACAGATGAACCAAGCGGCAGACCCAGAAGTGAGTTCCTCCGCCATTAATTCACCGTTGTCAACTTGATGACATTGTCAGTTTCACTTCACTCCCACGCGCTTCGCTGCCTCATTCACTGAGATTTCCTTCCTCCTCGAGTAAATTATTTGCACATTGAAATAGTTCGCAGCTTAACCCTCTTCTTTCAGTATTTTCGCAAACGGTGAAAATAATCACGTATTATTCCGCGATTCCAGACTGAAACAGTCACAGGCACGACAAACAAGCTTCAATCTCTACTATCGGCTCGTTCTTGCGCAACCAAAGCTTCCCGCAAAACTGGCACCGTGCGGCAGCCCCAGTGACGGGAGAGATCCTCTCAAACACCAGCAGCCAATTGGCCGCCGCGATTCCCATTTTCGCTGGGCACAACGACGCGCAGGGAAATTTCGTCCCTGATACGCCACCGCCCGCTCCGTTCGACGCCAACCCTGTAAGCCTCAACCTTGCCTTTTTCCGGCCCAGTTGCTGAATCGTGTGTCGTGTATCAGGGATGTGGATTTTACTACGATCTCTTCGCGAATATGCCCGGCGGTCTTGCGAACACCACAGGCATTTTCAAGCAGAATGTGGATTTCTTGTCAAGTATTGTCTCTGTGGCTGTGTCGGGACCTCCGTGCGACCAGCCGCTGCTGCCGTTCGGGCCTCCCGACAACTAAATGGGTTTTTGCACGCATTTCTCTTTTCGACTCGGTTTTTATAGAATGTGAACTTGGAATTTTGGTTTTCTTGTTTCTCGGAGCACACGCAAATATGTTGAGAAATGGGATTCAAAAAAATGTTGATTCCGCACCCAGCCAAAATTTGTAGCTGAGATCATTGGACTTATCCAGCTCATTCCTTCTTTGTTTCGGTGTTCAACCCGAGCCAGTGCCGCTATTTATGTATTGCATCCAGCATCATGCGTATGAACTCGACAAGCTTATGGTGCGCTTAACCAATGCACCGCCTTGAAGTGAGTAGTCCCAAATCGGCCGAAGGCCCAAACTTTTTTGTGGCGTGTACTGGAGCGACGTTTATTGCCTCCTACTTATCCTACCTACCGCCCCCCCCCCCCCCCCCTTCTGTATAAGGCCTAAACTCTTGTTTCTGAGCTCCACCACACTGTGAAAGTCCTCCCGAACCAAAATACTTGCGAGATGCATCTCTGGGAATCTGGGTGCGTTCTTACTCCCTTCCTTTCCCGCCTTTTCTTTTGATAACGTGCCGTGCCAGCGAGTTGTGGGCCCGCCCCGTACTCGCCTCGGACACGCGGACCGACTCCTCTCAGGGTTCACTCGGCGCGTGCGCTCCGCAAACCTCATTCACTTGACGTCTCAACATGCTTACTCCAATCCTTATGTACTTACATTCTCATTCTCAAGTCCCCGCGGCGGGCTCGCATACAGGTACATACGCCCCCCCTCTTCTCTGCCTCACGTCAGCGCGAGCGTCATCGCACGTTCCGTGTCCCCCTCTGCACGAGCGCCTACTCGCACAGACATGCGGCGGGTGTCGTCCCAGTTCGCGGGCGGCGAGTCGGGTGCGAAGTCAGCGCTCGCACGGTGGACTGCGAGTGCGAGTGCGAGGCGCCCGCGGTGTGGCGTGCGCGGGCGGCGTTCGGAGGTGAAGGTACGAGGAGGGGCGCGGCGCCGGCGGCACGGGGACCGCGCGCGGGGAGGTACCGAGTCCCCGTACTCGCGGCGGTGCGCTACGGGATGCGGCAGAGGGCGACCGCGGCGCTCGAGGGTACAGGTACGAAGGGCAGCGCGCGCGGGGAGGCATCGTGTCCACGGACTCACGGGGATGCGGCGGGGGATGTCGTGAGCGAGGCGCGGCGCTCGGGGAAATAGCTGCACAATCGGATGTCCGAAGATAAAGGAGCGCCAGGGAAGCGCCCGTGGCGTCTACAGGACGAGCTTCGGATAGGAATCATGCAAGCGCGTTGTACGCTTCCAGATGCCTCACATAGCCTTCGGTTGATTATTAGTACAACTTTTCAGAAGGTGCCAGTGGATTTCTGGGAGACAATGAATACCCATGGGATTCAGACAACGCCGATTTATTGCCTTGGTTGATAATTATCCGGGTGTCTAAAAGAAAACAGATGTTGGCATCATGTTGCGTGCGTCAACTGATTGGCCAGCAAACGGTAGAAACCCTTGAAGATGTCTCAAATCATACAACCGATGCGCAGCCAGCGAGACTGCAGATGTAATAGTCTGAGTAGCCAGACCAGCACTACGGTGAAACTCAAGAAGCTCAGCTGCTGTGGTCCGGGCCGCCAGCCTAAGAGGCTAAGACACCGCAGACCGCTGCCAAGCAAGAGTCCAAGGGAAATTATTCTTGGTATGGTAAATATAAAATTCTGTGATCTGGTAACGGTACTGGATTCTATGAGTGCCACTGCTGCGAAGCCGCCGTCAGCCTGCGATCCTGACTCGGAGAGGAGGACAGCACGTACGCTGCCGTTGAGGAAGATGGGGATCGCTGAGGATCTTAGGTGTGCAAGCGGGTGAGCGATACAGTGGTGCGGGAGAGGGAGAGACATACCATGCGCGGCCAGGTCTATCTCGAGCCGGACGAGGCATCTAGCTCCATTTACCGGGATTAGCATTTGATTAGCATCGCCTTACACTTCATCTGGAAGGCCTGCACCATCTCATGTACATAATGGAAGCCCCATCGGAACGGGCATACTTCTGGGACGTACGTCCTAGCGCCTGATTTAACCACGACTGAGCTGGTAAAATCGACTCACAAATGGCTCCCAGTCCCCCTCCCCCAGGCGCGGAGTTCTGACGTGCCCCCACTCTCCAGCAGCCAAGTAACTTCCGTGGTCTCGCAAAATCGGGCCAACTGATCCACGGCATCGTACTGTCGTACCCTAGTGTTCATGTGGCGAATACTCTCGCGGCAACGGGCGCCGATTAGTGCTGGATCGTGAGCCGTCACCTTTGCTCGTTCTACTCCGCCGTTTACCTATGCAGGATGCCGAACATGTTGCTTGGTCACCGACCCTGCTGGTGGAAGTAATCCAGGTGATCACTCAAGAAAGCGGTGGCAAATGATCCCTGTCGTCCGCGTACCCAGCAAGACTGCCTTCGAATACATGGTGCGCTTGAACGTTAACAATTTATGTATGTATGAATGAAATTCGTTTCTCGAGTTGGTGCTTGGATGCAGCGGCAGGTGGAATCATCGTTCCGCACATGGAGACAGAAGAGGAGGTCGCAGCGGTTATCGCGGCTTGCCGGTTCCCGTGCGTTCCTACGTCTGACCAGATTCAATTGTTAAAAGGTATTGTAGTTCGCTGGGCCATCGATCGTTCCCGCATTTCACATTCGTATGTCGCAGATCGCCCCGGGATAGCTTCATTAAAACATAATGCGCCTAGATTCCAGGTGTAACAGACATCACTCCCGAGGGCGAGACCCCCTTCTCCCTTGCGAACAAACACGTCGCCATTATCCCACAGATCGAGTCGCGCGTCGGAGTCAATAACATCGAGGCGATAATAAAGAACGACCAGGTGGATATGATAATGATCGGCAGTGCGCCTAATTAGGGTTCTCCGCGATTGTTATGTGCTGAAGTTTGGAACAGGCGGTGATCTGCGCATGGACATGGGACTCCCAGGGTTCATGGGATTCGAACCCAAGTACATCGAGTCGTGCGAGAAAGTCACGTCGGCTGCGAGGGCTTCCAATACGTCGCTCATGTGTATCGCATTCGGGGAACACATGATCAAGCCACCCCTCGACCAAGGCTACAGAGTCATCGGAGTTTCGACTGATTTGACGACCCTTACGTATGGGACAGTAGCCGACCTAAAGAAGGCCAAGGAGATCATTGAGGGTCATTTGAACGGCGCAGTTTAGGGTACGGCTCTGGAGTAGATTTGAAGTAGAATTTCAACACCGACGACTGGGTCTTAACCTTGCCTTGACCATTGAAGATGTTTATCCCCATTCAGTGGGCAGGTTAACCCTCGGAATCTCAACCAACTGCGGAACGTGTATAGATATTAACGATATTAAAGGCGTATGCTAGATGAATAGTTGGATGGCGTAGAGCCAGCGTGAGGGAGAATGGCCCCATATCCACGAGTTACACAGTAGATCCTGTCTCTCAATTTTATGTTTGAACATTATGCCATTTTCGCCGCCGCCTCCTAAGTAAGGGATCAGTTTTCAATTGGCAGGCGAATTGACTTCACGCACCCTGCCACGTCCATTCTTGACGATGAAATTGGCTAGGAGGGAGATCGCGCTGTGGGATTCGCTCGTCAGTGGATCGCCTGCACCACATGACAGTTCACAGACCTGCTGGCAACGAGCAACAGATTCCAGAAAAAGCCAACCATGTCCGAGATGGTCCCCGCGACGGAAGGAATTCCCGGCTGGCTGTTGCGGACATTGGGTAGCGCAAACAGGAGCGCGGTTGAGAGGGCGATGAGCGGCAACTCGGCTTTCCGCTCTCTGAAAAACACCGACATCGCGGCGATGAAGACTCCGCCGCTCAGGCACCACATCACTGCCCAGGGTGTCAGTAGGGAAAGGCAACATGTAAATTTATGACGGACCTAGGATAACGACGACTGAGAACGCCTGGGTGATTGGACTGCGCTTAATTTCGACGTGGATGAGGACACCCGATCCGTCGAAGGGCTCCTGGCCCTGGATGGTTGTGTCGATCTTGAAGCCTTGGATCGATCCCGCAGATCCAACACTCATAGGCAGCGGGGTGCCGTAGCTGCCGTCTTCGGGGGAGGTGAATGCGTAGATATAGTAGTCGATGGTGAAGACATCAAATGGGTAGCGGTTCACATCGCCGTCCTTGAATTGGAACCTTAATATGACTTCGGAGTTAAATGAAAAAAGATCGCGTACGCCTCGTTCTGTGCTCGTAGTCGAGGGCATGATGGTATTCGCAGCGAAATTGCTGGTGGCTGACTGTAGAAGAAGTCGTACTGCCGCGGATTAGGTGAGTTCAATGTCCTGTTAAATTCCGCCCACCTGGCACAGCAGGAGCCAGGAGAGTCTCGTTAGTGGTGGCGAGCTGGTTGATGGGGAAATAGTCGAGGTGGAATCCAACCTAAACAATGTTGGCTTAGCTGCATCCTCGTTCTAAGCAGACGGGCATACCGCGTTGGAGCCCTTGCTCGGATCGAACGTGTCAACGGTGAAGAGAACGGCCAGTACGAATTCTGCTGACGTCCAATTGGTAAAGAAATTGGCGTCGTCGTCGGATGCGAGATCGACTCCATAATCGTCTGTGTACATGTCAGCGCGATCCCCCGGCCACGACGAGCTCACTGACTCTCTTTATTCTGGCTCTTCACGCCCTCCAGATAGCTCTCATACCCAACGACGGCGACGAGGGTAATGAGCACTGCGGTCGACACAGCAAAGAGGGATATCCATCGGATATTGAGGTAGGGCATTTCGTGTGTGGAGGGGGGTGGGGAATGGAGACAGAAATAGCAATTCAGGCCACCCGTATTTATCGGTTCACTACGGCGGATAAACGAAATAGAATGAGCGACAATCAGCGCCCATGCCAGAGAACTTTATGGATTGGGTTTTGATCTATCTCGCACCGCCCATGTGTCGCTAAACTTTGATATTGTCGATCCCCTAAGGGAGTGCGAGATGTTGTAATCGCGAGCGCTCATCATGATGCCAAGCTCGACTGATACCATTAATACTGTCAAGAGTACTACGTAGGTACAAGTATACCTGTCAGTGGACAACCAGGCCTGATGGCAGCATTTGCAATAGCAAGGCTGGGAGCTCTTCCTCAACATTTATAAAATGGACTCATTCCTACTTTGAAGCGTAATATCAACCGCATAGTACATTTCCGGACGTGGGATTCATTTGAGAGTAACCCACGCCTGGAAAGGACCATGGATTTCCTTTTCGGGATCAATGCCCACGCCCGGAAATTTTGAGCTCCGGCGGCGCGCCCACTGTCATACTTGGCCACCGCTTGCTCCTCGACAATCCGGCGCTTATGGAGCATTCAGAGAGCGTACTGGGCGGGTGTGGGCGGGTGGGAATTTATTACAGGGCAAACGAAAAATGGGATGCAGTGTGCCGCGAGGCTTTCGGCGATGCGAGATGCGTATGGTCGTGCACGGCCGGAAAATACTCATCGGGTAGGAGCCAGCGTGCCGTGAAGACTGCTCGGTTGCAGGACTTGAGACGACCCTGCCGATCTATATAAGAAAGGAACGCGTTGTCTCAAGACAAACCGGCTATCGGCTCCAACGGTGATCTCCGAATGATGCCATCCTCCACCGCTGCACCTCAACGTTCGATTCTCCACCCGACTGTTGGATTGCTATTTATGACCTGCAAGAATGTTGAATACTCCCTTCTCCGAGAAAGCTCGAATTCGGGTGTTATGACTGGAAAATTTCCATCAAAAGAAATTGCTTTCAGGCCCGAGTAACACTTTGTACTATATAAGGACACCCGGGAGATGAGGCGGGGGTACATAGCTGAGTTGCATACTTTTGTGGCAGCATCAGCAGGGATGGACAACAAACTGAGAAATGAAGGCGGTGTTTTGAACAATTTGGGAGCCACAATTGAAGAGATGAAGGTATGTTTGGTGCACACTGGGGCAAAATGAAGGCGGGGTTTTTAATGTAGGAGCAAGTAATTGGCCCGCAAACGAGACGCAATGGCGGCGGAGATGAAGGCATACTTTTTTAATAACGATCAGAATGAAGGCGAAATACAGCAGTGAAAGCTGGATGAAGGTACCTTACAAGATCAAGGCGAAGGGGAGTTTTTTGAATAAAAATAAGTTATGACAGCATGAAGGCGGTATTTCGAGTCCAGCCAAAGGTAAAGGTTCGCGACGAGCGGCATGATATTGAGCCAACAAAAGTTCAGCTGGAACAGAGACATCAGTCTGATTCCTGTTAAATCGGGTGTTTCCGTAGCGTAGCACGGGTCACTGCTATTACTTATTGGCAAGACGAACGAAGGGATGGGATAGGGGCTCCGTGATGTGATGCGTGACGCCGAAAAGAGCGCGGCAATTACAAATCAAATCAGTTTTCTGTTTACACTGCCACTCGTCGTCGTCGCCACCTGCGAGCTCGACGCCCTGGACTTGCTCAAAACAACCGCAGAGACACCTGCCGCGACGCCCACTTGAACACCCGAAGCGAGCGCATTGTGCTCGCCCGCCGCCATTCCAAATGTGGTCGAAAGGACTACCAGCTCGAGGGCCTGCAATAGATGATTGCGCTGCATGAGAATGGCATCTCTGAGCTCGTCGGTGCGTTCCCTCTCATTTTTTCCCTTCCCTCACTTCCTTCCCGCCTGTCCTTTTGTGCCATACCATGCCAGCGAGTCCCTGGATCGCGCCCCGTACTCGCCTCGGGCACACGGTCCAACTCTTCTCAGGCTTCACTCGGCGCGTGCGCCCCGCAGCCCTTATTCACTTGGCTTCTCAAGGCGTGCAACCTTACACGCTTACTCACATCCTTATGTACTTACATTCTCAAGTCGCTGCGGCGGGCTCCCATACAGGTACGTATACTCCCCTCTCTTCTCTGCCTCACATCAGCGCGTGCGTCGTCACGTTCCGTGCCCGTCTCTGCACGAGCGCCTACTCGCACAGACATGCAGCGCGGGTCGTCCCAGTTCGCGGGCGGCGATTCGGGTACCAAGCCAGCGCGCCCTCGCGCTCGCGCGGTGGACGACGCGGCGACGGCCGGGGGTGCAAGTGCGAGTGCGAGGCGCCCGCGGTGCGGCGTGCGCGCCCGGCGTTCGAGGTACGGACGGCGCAGCAGCGACTCCTTGCGCTCGCGCCGGGGTCCAGGTACGAGGAGGAAGGAGCGCGGTGCGGGCGGTGCGGAGAGCCCGCACGGAGACGCATCCGTACTCATGCGGCGGGGGATGTCGTGGGCGAGGCGCGTGCGGACGGGGTGCAGGTACAAGGAGCAGCGGGACTGGGTGGTGCAGGGAGCGCGCGGGGGGTGGCATCGGGTTCCCGTACTCGCGTGGATGTGGCGGGAGATGTCGTGAGCGAGGCGCGCGGATAGCGTGCAAGTGGGCGCGCGCGGAGGCGCCAAGTCCCCGTACTCGCGGGATGCAGCAGAGCGGTTAGCGACATGTGGGCATGCTGGGACGGGCGGGCGCGAACGAAGCCGCATGGGGAGACGGATACGGTGCGCGGTGCGAGTGCGAGTGGGACGTTTGTGCGCAGGGCGGGGGTGGTGCGAGGATGGGGAGCGCGGCGCGGGCGTTAGGCGATCGCGCGCGGGGAGATACCAAGTCCCCGTGCGCGCGAGATGTTGGGCGGTGGGCGGTGGGCGTGCGCAGATGTACTGCGAATCGGGCGAGGCGTCCCCGGACGCGGCAGCGCAGCGGCGAGGTCCCTGCTCGCGGGATGCCCGCCCGGTGCACCCGGGCTTTCCGTGCGGGAACCTGCGTCGATAGCCAGTCGGTCCTTAGTTTCCTTATTCCGTTAATGGATTTGTTTCTGCCTCGATTTGCGCGAAAGATTTAGCGCCGCGCTGCGGAATAGCGAGTGGAGATGGCTCACTAGTGGTGCTTGATTGCGCGTTGATGTTTCCATAGCTGGAGGCGTGCATTGAAGCCGGCGCGAGTTGGGACGGGATTCTGACAGTGACACCAACGAGTAAAATCTAATGGAACTGGAAGAGCTGACCGTTGCTTTCAACTCGACTCATTCTCGGAACCGCCGCCCTTAGTGCGCAGAAAATGAATAAGAATAAGACTCGGGACCTTGCTTACCTCTCTCTCAATTAAACGAGAAGACCGTTGGGAATGAGAGTGGATTGAACACACAAGCGCTGAAAAATCAAGGTATAGGTCAGCGTTGATTGAACACATGAACAGGGGGATGGATGGAGGTATGAATCCATCGAGTAAGTCCTCGAGAAAAGCGCCATTCGGCGCACTGCTGATCGCGCAGATGAATGGTGCCAAGGGGCGGCACCGCGAGATGGTGCTGGCACTGCGGGGGAAGGCGAGGGCGGGCGTCGAGGATAAGTTCGCGCGGAGGACGGGCCGGGCGCCGGCACCGGTTGCGGCCCGCACGGGCGAGAAGGATGTGGAGAGCAGGGCGCGCAGTGAGAGCATCGCGGGCGGGCGGGCGGGCAAGGCGAGCGGTGCCGGAGGATGCGGAGAAATTTGAAAAGGTGAGAAGAAAGGCGTAATCATGGGAGGGCAGGGTTTGAATTCGTTTGATGAATAAATCTGCAAAAGTCAGTCAATCCATTGCAACAGAAAGGGGTTGAAATCACTAGTTAGTCGGTCAAGGAAGGGGCGGTGCGGTGTCGAGGGTAGTGGTCAATAGTGTCATCGTTCAGCCTGGGAGGCAAGTAAATCACTTGTAATCGTAACGGCGACGTAGCGGACTCACCACGCCAACCAAGCCTTGCGCGTCCCAAATCGTGCCCAAATGGTGAGCTCCACCGCGTTGAACCTTGCGCAGGAAATGAACGATGATAATCGCACCGTAGTAAGTCGTAGTCGGGACGTAGTTACAGCCGCTTTCAGAAAAGAATGCCCTTTTGATCAAATGCTCCACGCTCGATTTTGCTTACCCTTGTTTGACCGTGCACCCGTCTCGTAACGCCTTCAGCTTAATTGGTCCCACTTTTTCTGTGCTGATTTTCTGCTTCTCCAGGATTCCCCTGGATCTACTGCGGCAAGAATGGAAGTCTGCGGCCGTGAGCTCGTCTTTGGTGCTTTGGAGAAGTCCAGGGGCAATAATGTATTTCGGCGCCTGTACATTAGATAATCCCTGGAAACCAGCATTCCTCAGGGGACCGTGCCGTGTAATGCTACCTACCTACTACCTACCTACCTACCACCTAGCTCCACCCTGTTGACCGCCCATTCAATGTGTCTCCACTTGTCTGCACAACTCAAGTCCACCAACCACCCATGGCCAGAGATCCCCAGCGGCAGGTGGCGGAGCGAGGACCGTCCACCCGTCTTGTCCCGGCTGTGCTCCCGGTAGTGACGTGCGTTCGAAACTTCTTTGTGAGACATCCTTAGATCGTAGAGAGAGAGAAAGTGAGAATGGGGATTTAGTTTGACCTGAGTGCCTAAATATGTTGGAGCTTGGTTTGGAGTCACACCACCGCGTATCGTTTCTATGACGCAAAGGTGGAGCAAAACGGGCCACGAGACGGACGCAGGGTCAAACAAAGGTACAAATCGAGCGTGGAGCATTTGATCAAAAGGGCATTCTTTTCTGAAAACGGCTGTAGTGTACGCGTAGCGAGACAGCAAACTGTCTCCTGCAACGATATGAGAGTGGGATTAACGGTAGAAAGTGTACGCACCGACTTAAAGGTACCTCCGTCGCAGCTATATCACCCCGCCCGAGAATTGGCCAAACGTGAATCGTAGGATCGAGAGGCGGCGGTCCGGGATATTGTGGCCTAAGTGTCAGCGTTGTGCAGAAGTGCGCGGGAGTCTAAAATGAATGAGATAGAGAGGGACAGTGGATATCATACGCACCGACGATAATCCACGCCCCCATCGAGATCTGGTGAGTCGCAGCATTTAGCGGTGCTCCGTCAGAGGAGTATTGGACGTGGGTGTTGGCGCTGCGTGAAAAAGCGAGCGTTCTGGGATGCATGAGCACGGGAGGAACAGTAGATAGGGATACGAACCGGTAAGAATCCAACGCCACAATGAACTTGGTGAGGCATAGCATTGAGTGGCGCTGGGTGGTACTGCTGTGTGCAACAGCGGGCGGGCATTCTGCAATGGATGAGGCAACCGATCGTGGTGGTTATGCGCAAGAGATGGCTTCCCGATTAGGCGGTGTTGAGTACGGCGGTCGTGGTCCGCTGCTTCGATTGGCAGGTGGGGTGAAGGGATAATATGGCACATGGCACAGTGCGGAAGAAGCCGGTCACTGCCCTCTTTGACATTCATCCGGAAGCTGTGGTCTGGTTATAGAGCGGGAGACAACATATCGTGATGCATGGCTGTACAGGAGGTATTTCTGTTCTCGAAATCAGTTAGAATGAAATAACCAAAAGTGGTGGGCAGGCAACTTCGGGGTTGGCTGACAGACAGAATTGTTGGTTTATGTGTCAGTCGGTTTTAGTGGGGAAGATTTCACCATTAGGCCGTGGGTGCCTCCCAATATTGCTGTAAATCATGTGATATCCGCGGTTAGAACGAACTCCGATCTTTAATCACTTCACAGCCCTTGACACAGATCCCTCCTCTCTTCCTCCCTCTACCATGTTTGTACCCCCAATGAAGCATGCAGCCCCTCCCCACAGAAATCAGCAAAAGGAAGTCAGCTTTTCAAGTTCAAACCCTCCCCTCAATCAAAGTCAGACTGGCTCGCTGGGTTACTCACCACAGCAAAAGTGATCGCAGCAGGGGCGGAGTGCCTCCCATTCCCGTATGTCAAGGGAGTCTTTGGGATGGTTGTAGTCATTTTGGAAACAGTGGAGGTTTGCTAATGTGTTTGTGGGTAACTCTGTCTCTGTCTAACGTGGCTGGTACAGAAAGTCAAGCGGAATCGAGATGACCTGAAAGAGTTTCTTAGGAGATTCTTCTCCCACGAAGAAGCTCTTTCAGGTCGTCTCGATTCCGCTTGATTTTTTGTACCAGCCACGTTAGACAGAGACACAGAGTTACCCACAAACACATTAGCAAACCTCCACTGTTCCCAAAATGACTACGACCATCCCAAAGGCTCCCTTGACATATGGCAATGGGAGGCACTCCGCCCCTGCTGCGATCACTTTTGCTGTGGTGAGTAACCCGGCAAGCCAGTCTGACTTTGATTGAGAGGAGAATTTAACTTTGAAGACCAACTTCCTTTTGCTGGTGTGTGAGGAGGTGAGCTGGATGCTGCATTGGGGGTGGACATGGTGGACATGGTGGGAGGAGCAGAGAGAAGCGCATGCTGTCATGCTGTCAAGTGATCAAAGATCGACGCCGTTCTGATCGCGGACATCACATGATTCACAGCAGTATTTAATATTGGGCGGCCCACGGCCTAATAGTGAAATCTTTCCCTGTAAAAACAGGCTCATACATATAAACCAGCAATCTGTCCATCAGCCGACCCCGAAGCTGCCTGTCCATCATCTTTCAATATTCTTCTCTAACCGATGTCGAGGACATAAATTATGAAGGCCACCATTGGACAAAAAGAATTGATTTTGATTGACATCGGGGATGATAGAGGATCATAGGAGATCATTAGTTATCATCACCTTTCCTACACATTCATTATGACCGTCACTGCAATTCATCCATTTTCACAGCAGATCCCGAAATCAACACCGCTTTTCACCATGAAGGGTTATGAGCCTCATATGCCCTGTCATAATGAAATCTGTAAGCATTGTATTCTGGTATATTTCCAATGGCCGTCCTCAATTCCGTCATCACGGCAATTCACAGCATTTCATAATGAGCCTCATATAATCATAATCTCATTGCTTGGCTCCGAAGTCTGAAACATGCAAAGTCGGACTCCTCCTGTTGAAACGGTGCAGTGGTGTGTGGCTGGGAATTATCATGCGACCCGAGTAAACCCTTGGTCTTAACTCAACTCAACACCAAACTTCACAACAAAACAACAACCAACTACTGCTTTATTGCATTTTTGTTCAAGGGGGTTGGTCAGGCATATCAACCATAAATTTCAATAGTGTGCACTGGGGTCTTGCAATCGATGAAGCAGCCACCAACAGAGCCCTGTGGCCTCAGTGGCCATTTTAAAGAAGTCATGAAGCAAATGACATTGAATGAGAATTCATGAGCTGTGGTCTGATTTAATAGAGAGGTTGTGCACAAGCCATTTGAGCCATCAGATGGTTGTTTTGCACTGCGCGACCGGATGGCTAGTGGCCTGGGTGGCTTCGGATCAACCCATCTCTTCTATGAAGGACTTGAGTCTCTCCGACGAAATCATGATCTTTCCCCCAAAAAACCAATTCCCAACATTCTCGCCGCCTGAATTGAGTAAAAACAGCTGAAATCCGACTTTTTGGGCTCAAATGGGGCTCACACGGCGCAGTGGGATACAAAGGGACTCGCATACGAAGGATATGTCGAGAACGCACTCAGGCCAGCTCAAATATCATTGGTTGAAAAGCCATACTGGTTAAAAGCCATCTGTTTGCGGACTGCAAAAATGCATCAGATGGCTCGAATGGCTTTTGCGCAATCTCTCTATTAACAGTTTGTGTGGTGTCCACCATACGCAATACAATGGCTTAGCCTCGCGAGGGTCTGAGCGAGTACAAGTCGATGGCCGAATAATGATAGATCGAGGTCAGCATTTCAATTTTAGTTCCGGCCATACCTTGAGAAATAGGGCAGGTACTTTTGGGCGATCAGAACCCGAATATACGGGCCCTATTCCTCGCAAGGGCCTGTTGGGACTATTCTGGGACGCGATAGAAGATGACGAGCCTCCCACCCTGAACCTCTGCTCCATCGACGTGGAGGGTTGAAGGAAGACGACCTTCTGCTGGCCACACCGATTGTCTATGGGTTTAGCCTCACAGCCAAGCTGGTGTGAGTATGGAATTACATTTCTTCTGATCCATGGGCTGATTTTTGCAACAGTCAAGTTCAAGCTAGAATGTGTGATTGACATTAAATGGAACGACGATGTGTTCCTTTATCGAATTTTCTCTTCGCACTCTCGAATTCTCAAAAAAAAAAAAAAAAAAAAAAAAAAAAAAAAAAAAAAGAGAGACTAGATGTGTTCGACCACCTTGCGATTGACACGGATCGAAAGATTCTCATCCGGGGTCTTGTCAAAACGCATACGAGGTGAAAGGAAGAACGATCAGTCGATGATTTTGTCGCTGGCAAAGGAAGCAGGCTCATCATGAATTTGTTCGATACGCTGCACTGTCTCGTCGGCGACATCCAATTTAAACATCGCAGAGACCCACCCAGAGTTGGGAAAACGTTGACGGTGGAGGCGACGAGTGAACATAAGGCGACGAGTGAACATAAGGCGACGAGTGAACATAAGGCGTCTCGTGCTCATTCATGTGCGGAGATACTCACTCACATATTCCCGCAGATCTTCGAAGCCGCTGTACGTAGAGAGCGCTGGGGATCTGGGGACGAACCCTACAAGCATGGACGGAGATCTCACCAAGATATTATCTCTGGTTCCTGTCTGGGATGCCGTCGTCTTGATCGATGAAGCGGGCGTTTTTTGGAAGAAGCGTGGAACGACCGATGTCGAGCAAAATGCGATGGTCGCTGTTTTCTGCGTCAGCTAGAATGGGTAAGGTAAATTCACTCAATCTGTGATTCAAATTTACCTCTGTTGCCTAGATATTTTCAGGGGATCTTGTTCTTGATGACGAACCGTTTCAAACAGTTCGACGCAGCCTTTAGTCGCATATGCATCTGGCTGCAGTTACAATGATCTCCCGCGCTCTCGAGCAGGAATTTGAACGGTCGATAGATTAAGAACATTGTTAAGTTGGCGTTTGCGCTGGCAGCGGAAGAGGAAGACTCC